>DWLS01000592.1:0-28500 GCA_018246255.1 Pachliopta kotzebuea
GGACGATACGGGAAGCGATTATCCTCTCTAGCAGCTTTCCCGTATCGTCCAGCAGAACGATTGGCCTGTATCCGGAAGGAGAGTCGGCAGGCTGGCTCTCCTTCCGCAACAGGCACAATCGGCCGTCCTTCCACAGCTTCGGGAACCGCGACGACGCGGGGCAAGCGTCGAATAGTTCCCGAAGCTGATCGCCCATCTCGGCCAGAGCGATCCGAAACCGGAAACCGTACCTAGGTAAGTACTAGCACAGTTCATTAACAATACTATATTCCGGTTTGAAGTGCTGTAAGTTAATAAAATTACTGGAGGAACGAGAATTGACACATTAAGTCTTAAGGTGATGAGCGCAATGTGGTTAATGTATATACCACCTTAACCAGCGCCGCGTTGTTATGGGCAATCGTATCACTAACCATCAGGTGAACGTCTTGTTCGTCTCGTCGGCTCGTCAAATATAAAAAAGGAGTATTATCGTTAAGCATATTTCACCATCTCAACGATCGAATTACTTAACAAGTTAAAATATTTACTTTGACTACCTCATTAAATACTTATGTAGACAATATTAAAGTGGGTATAAGAAATGAAACATAATTGGCCTGTCATAAAAACCATCAATATATTTACCCAGTATCTATTTACATATATACATTTACTCTTACATCTAACTGAATTGATAAATTGATAACTTCTATTTACACCACTTTAGAACCATAAATAACCGTAGGCGTGAACCATTCATACGTAGTAAAACCAGTTCCATATAGAAAATACATGAAATGATACATTAAAAACCACAAGATCACATATAATTAAATAATAAATACAATATGAAATAGTTAAGGTACCCAGTTGACGTGTTAAGTGTATAAAAATGTGCTTAAGTTAGGTCCCATTATTTTAATACACGTTACTGACAATACAGTAAATAATAACAGAGAAGACATAAAAGAGCTTTTTCAGAAACAATTCATGAGTTATCAGAAAAAAAAATAGATGATTAAATATAGATTTTTATAGATAAAAAATATCAACAATTTTTCTTTAAATTAAATAGGATTGTAGAATTGTAGCTTTATGCCGATGTGCTGACATTAAATATATGTGAGATAGGGAAGTTGATATATTTCACTCATCACCACGAAAGTTCATCAACTGGAATGGTCTTTAAGCAGCTGCGATAATAAATTATAACAAAATGAATAATGTGATTATTAATTCGCATATGAACGTTGATAGGAATAGATCAAATTAGATAAAGATCATCATCATCTCAACCGAAGAACCTCCTCAGCAGGACGAAGAAAAATTATTAAAAAAAATTACCAATGTGATGATCTGTTTGAACGGTTTTAGAAATAAGCTTTTATTAAATACTTTATGGCAAATCATCATCACATATATACAATTATTTGTAATTTTTTTACATAATGAAACTTAAAAAAATAAACAAGTGGGTTACAAAGATATAAATGAAATAACATCAAGCGATGAACCACAAACCACAACCACACAAACATCCACATCAACTTAAAACAATTTTACTAAGAAAATATTTCAGTCAATACATTAACAATTGTTCAAATTTAAGCGATAACGACCTAGTTAAATTTCATTAACTTACCAAAAAAAAAAAATTAAAGTACAATAATCAAATTTATCTTTACACTACGGTGTTCGCATTGTACACATACAAAATTGAATATAATTGATACCTCTATATATCAGTCGGTGGTGTAAATTTATTTGAATTACTTTGACTTATATATTTAATAGCTATGTAGGCTCCTCGAGTTCAGTCGCACTTTTCCTCATCTCCACATTTTCACCAGGAGTCACTTTTAATTTAGTCGTCGATGTGGCAAGTCTCACCAAGTCTTCGTCAACCGTTGTCAATTGCGAATACAGTGTTCTCGGAAATAATGAAAGGTGTTTTCGTTTTTTTGTTCTTAACTGTAAAAATATTAACCGTGACAGTTTTTCTTATATATCAAACGTGATATTACATAACGATACAGCGAAAAAGACATTAGCACATAAAATAAATGAGAAAAAAAATTAGATGTTTTATTACATGATAACAAGCTTAAAAACTACTTTACTAAAGAAATCCCTAATATACTCGTACGCCGAATTACTTAAGGATATAACTTCCTAGAAAAATCTTTGATAAAGTAAACTTAATCATTGGTACACAAACGAATTAATTAATTCTAGTCTATTAAAGAATTAAACCCTTTTTTTTTCTTTGCTCTATTTTTTTATTATAAAATTATTTATACTATCTAGTTTAATTTCTAAAATTCACAGCACTGACGAAGGTTACTTTTTAGGTCACTAATGAAAATCTGCGATAGGTAATAAAAGGTAATAACTATTAAAATTATTCACTGGAAGTTACGTTATGAATATTACCAAGAAACAAGGTTAAGAGAAGATACAGATAGTTTAGACAAATTAAAATAAATCAAACAGAAATAGGTTTATGAAAAATATTTCATCTAAAGATATATACTATAGTAAACAAAAGAAATAAGACCGAGTAAATATGACAATACATACATATATGAAAAGATAGCATTAGTATTGAATTGTGTAAATAATCGGGCGAAAAGGCCTGGACAATAATACCAAAAGAAAAGTAGAAAATAAAACTAATAAAATTAACCTTACCATTATCACAAGCACCGATGCTACGATCACACCAACGGCTGCACCAACACACCACGCTATCACCAAATTACGATCTAACTGTAAAATATTACTGGAATCATTAGCATCATCAACGTAGTACGATGCTGTCAAGTGACTCCGGATGTTTTCAGCGATACGACGTTTACCAGCCGAGGACTCATTTAGACAGCCGCCTGGAAACATTAAACTTTTTAAACTATTCATTTATATATTTTTACTCTATTCATCACACGCATGTAACATAGGGTTTATGGGTCGCACACATCAACTCATTGGACCCACGACCCACCTGTTCATGGTGAATCCTGCTAATCAATTAACAGGCTCTGGCTTCCCACCAACCTGCACCAGACCAGCGTAATGGAAGTCAGCCCATATCCAACCAATAATAGTTAAATAAGTATATAAGTAAACCTCAATTACTGTTCAATACTAGACCTTCTACTAGATCGTAATTACTATCGAATGTAACTTGTATTTTATTATGTTTAATACAAAGTAATATCTTGACCTGTCTTGACTTGAGATAGTCGAATCCCTCCAATATTGGTCGAGGTGTATGTTCAGCAGTGGTCGTCTATCGCCTGATGATGTAACCGCTGTACCGGAGCAATAGAGATTCTGTTTGTAAGAGAGTTCGTAAATCCGTTTACCGGTGCAGAGGCATTGCATTCAAGTTTACTGTGAAAACATCTGACGTTTGTACACGTCTACCCGTTGTAGACGGTCACATTAAAAATTAACAGTTTCCTTGTGCCTCTAGAGATTGAACTTTGGCATGTCGAATTTAACGAATGCAGTTTAAAAAAAAAACTAGTTGATATAACATTACAAAGTAGAGTTAAAAAAATAGTATTTGAAATCACTGAACGTATTTTCTTTTTAGAGAGTCTTTGGGAGCCATTGGATCCAAACAGCACAAGATTGTATTTTGTAGAATACCTAACAAGAAACCTATCGTCTAGACCGACCTAGACGTCAATCGGTTGAAATGATGATGATGATGAAGCGTTTTTTTACATAGAAAGCATACACTTAATGATAAGTGATAAATCGTGCTTATAAAACTTCCAAATGGAATATCAAAGGGTTCGTTGCTTTAAAACTTTTACTGGAGGGAGGCCAGGGCAGATACTACTGCAGCTCCTATTTTTATCGACAAATAGTACTATACCAACTTTACTGTGTTCCAGTCAATAGGGTGCTGTATGCTAGAGAAATTGCTGGGGTAACGAGAGTTAACACCTTATGTCTCAAGACGAGAAGAACAATGTGGTGCTGTGTATCACTCATCACCAGGTGAACGCCTTGCTCATTACGTATCCTTAAAAACGAAGGATTTGAAATTTAGTTTATTAAATTAGATCCCTGATTATGTAACAATGTTATTAAATTTGTATGAAACTTAGGGTTTTTTATCCCGTTATCTATAAGGAAATTAACACTAGAGACAAATAAATAGATTGTTAAAATTAATATGATTAATAACTCACCAATATCTTTATCACAATGGCAGCAATCTGTTGTTTCGTTCAATATCAAGAACATGGAAGATACGTTTTCCATGCAACACGGTAAACATTTATGATTTACTCTGTAAGCAAAGACGCAGATAATTTTTACTGTCTCTTGTATTTTTATTTCATGTACTTTTCGGAATGTAAGAGATCCCATACTAAAGCTCCTGAAACCCAAGCCAAACTCATCTGCTTGTGCACTATGCTAATCAACAAACGAGGCTCTGGCTTCTTATCAAATTTATAGAAGAAAAGAAAAGAAATTTCGCCATTATTGGGGAGGCCCATGTCCAGCTGTGGAAGTCTATCTACTGATGAAGTACTTTTAAAACTAATTATTCAACACCCACTCTTTCATACCTAATAAATATTAATCATACCATCTCGATGTCTTTCGTTCGTCAAGATTATAAACATTAATGACATAGTAAGTGGAAAAATAATATTACCTATCTAATCGAAGTGGATGAGCGCATGTAACGCAGCTGGTAGGCCCTGGTCCTGAACAGGATCTACATGATTCGTGACACGGACGGCATGTTCTCGATCTGGCTTCGTAATACTGAGAGCTCAGACACTCAATACACAAACCATTTTCTAATGAAAAATGACGCGGACATGAAGTACACCTCTGTGGACCTGCTCCGTGACAGTCTTGGCAGTAATGATGACAGCGGCGACAACTTTCGGCCCATGTAAAGAAATTTTGAGGACATTCCGGCCGGCATTCGCCAGCCGCAAGGCGCCAATCCGGCGGACAGGAAGCACATTGATCTCGTCTAGGACCTGTACAAGTCTGGCACGACAAATAACATTTTGAACATATTCCGTCATCAGGATAATATCCGGATGCACAAATTGCCCTACACGTCCCAGACTGTAGTCTTAAAGCACCAGAACAAGACGTGCAGTTCAATCTTGATACACAAGTTGAACATGTATGCGGACAATTGGAACAGCTTCCAGCTGTTTGATAGAATCCTTGTCCACATTCTGCGACACATCTGAAAATTATAATATTTTTTCACCGTTTTGATTAAAATTAAGCTTTATTATAAATCGATTCATACCTAGTGCCTTGAAGTAATAAAGGACTAGAGCACGATAAACAATCCCACTCATTTGGCCCACTACATTTTTCACAAGTTGAATGACAATTTTTGCAACGACCTCCCTCATAGTATTCACCTATAACAAACAAATTAGCTTCAATACATATGTCTACTTACGTTAACTTCGTTACAACTATCTGAGTTAAATATGAACTTCTAAAACAAAATACGAAAAGAAACTTCTTATAATCATTTATGGTTTTTTGTCGTAGAAAAGTTTCGGAATAAAACTATCTAATGTTCCTTTCTTAGATACGTATTATTATATCTCTTATAAAAACTTACTAGTATCACATTTATTACTTCCGTCTGGTACACATTTACCGCCTTTTGTAAGGGTCCATTTTTCTTTACAAACATTACACCCGGCGTAAGTGCAAACAGCGCAACCGGTGGGACACCTAAAAAAATAACCATTAAAATTGCTATTTTCCTTTATTTCTATCTGAAATTGATGGATTACTGAATGGATTACGTTTTCAAACTTACGGTAAACATTCTCTTCTTTGTATGTCCGGATAGTATCCAATAGGACATTGAGTGACACAACGACTTTTGTACGCAAAATCTCCTATACGACAGGACACGCAATCAGTATCATTTGGACCCCTACAAGATTCGCATGTCTCGTCACACTGAATGCATCCAAAATCATCTTTTTGGTAAGTGCCTGAAGGACACGATGCCAAGCACGACCCGTTATAGAGTACGTAATTATGAGCACAAGAAGAGCACAAGTCCGCTTTATCCGCACACGTGTCGCAGTGTTCGGCGCAAGGAAAACATGCGTCAGCATCAGGATCTTCATAATAACCATCAGGGCATTGTTGTAAACATACCGCAAGATCTGTTACTAATAAATGAGCTGGGGCACATGTTAAGCAAGAATCTTGTCCTGCACCGGCACATGTTTCACAAGATTCGTGACAAGGCCAACACACTCCGCCTTGATTGACAAAACTCCTTGGCGGACATCTAGAGACGCATGAATTATCTAAACGATAATGTTTGCATGCTACGCATTGAGTAGGACCCTTTCCATAACAACCCTGAGAATCGCATTCGGGGTCGCACATTCTCTGCACTTGTTTATCATTCGCATCAGCAAGTACATTTTTTCTTTGCGCTGAAGGAATGTTATTACTATTACTTCTTTTATCAGAAAGGCCTAATTCAATTTCATTTAAAAATTGTGAATATTCCGAAACATCATACACATCGTTCACATGAAAGTTTTTCTGACTTTCAAAAAATTTGTTTGAACTAAAGTAGTTTTTATTTCTTACTCTCACTGGGTTTACTGCTGTACCATAAAATATTATTTGCCATTTTTTTAAAACTCCAATTTGTGTTACATGATTATTACCGGCATTTATTATCTGTAAAGTCCACCGACCTTCAGCATTTTCACCCCAAAAATGTACACTAAGAAATGGCCAATCATCAAAATTGGAACTTGTTGCATCATGCGTCCTTTCAAATAAAAGGGTGGACGTTGTTCCCATGGGTGAGGTAAGTAAAATTCTTAAATTACCTCTAGGAAAGAAACTGAGTGAAATTTTACATTGAACGTGTTCTAAATACCTTACTTCATTCATAGTGCCACTACAACCATTTACATCCATGTGAACTGATATTGTATAGCCAAAAGAAGTTTCGATCGATTTATCCTCATTTATTTCCTGAGATTTACATATATGTTGAGGAGGTATATTCACCCACTGTTCAGCTAATGAAACCATTTGCGCAGCGTCCATCAGTCCATATCCAAATTTATGGCTGACTTTTCTTTTAACACCGTTAACTATCCAACCTTCTTCTTTCTCTAATGGTTGTGATCTAGAAGTCATAATAATAAGATGTTGCATATCTCTCCAAGTTAGTAGAGGATTTGCTTCTAAAGCTAATGCACATATGCCTGCAGCTAAAGGTGCTGATGCTGAAGTGCCAGTGTGATCAACAGTACAAATATGGTCAGGTCTTAATTGTACGTCCATATCTACAGTGGCTACACTCTTGTCTCGTCCAGGTGTTCCTGAGCTGTAAGTTGATGCCAATGTTGATGAACATTCTTCTAAATACCAAGGTTTGTACCCTCCTTGTGTTGCACTTGAAATAGATATTGTAAATATACTATTTGCGTAACCATCACAATTACACGAATCCGTATGTCTACCTCCGTTCCCTGAGGCCCATATAAAAATAGATCCCTTACCACCTCTACCATTTGTTACTCCATTAATAAATGCTCTGTAACAACACGAAATTGTTATTTAAATATCTTCATTCGATTTTAAAATTGTGTTAAATTTAAACAAAACTACCTTCTGGCTAATGGACCGGGACCGTCAACAGTCTTTCCGTCATCTTCCGGTCCCCAAGAGGCACTGTAAATATCTATATGATGCGTATTGAAACCTAGTGCTTGTGCTTCCACTGCATCATTTACTAAACCGTCTAACATTCTGACGCCCCCAATACTTGCATTGAATGCAATTCCGACGCCGCAATATCGGTTGTAAGCAACCGCAGCCACTTCTCCGGCGCACCGAGTTCCGTGTTTATTGTCGCCGTTGTCTTGCGGCGTTGGGTCTGTGTCATTTCCGTTTATATCAGTTGATGCAGCCGGATCCTATAATAATGACAGGTTTCAAACATACCTATAAAATTAATTAACTAATTTCGCTTTATCGTTACATTACTAAATTGTACATGAATTTAAAAAATCATGATAATTGTTCGTCAAAACTTGAAATCAGATGTAATAATTCTGCTACTCACATAATTTTGTATTAAATCTGGATGATTAGGTTGGATGCCATCATCTAATATTGTTATAACAACTCCTTTCCCTGTATATCCTTTCTTCCAGGCATAACCCACATTCATGTCTAACCCACCCGCAGCTCCGCCGTTCTATGTTCACAGAAATAGTTAATTTGTAAACATTTCGTAATAAAATCATAGTAATAAAAAGTTCATTGATTACATAAAATTCACGTAAAAATTACTAATAAAAATCTTCCTAACACAAATTAACTAAAAATTTATTAAAAACAAATACCTAAGAAGTATCTTTTTAATGTGGGTAAAAGCAGTCTTGATTAGGTGCTCATCCTTGTTTAAAAAAAATCAGATGTAATTGGTCAAGTCAAAAGTCTGATTAATAGACATAGTGATAGCAACACGATGAAATATTTTCAATATTTATACCTTCCTTTTATGTGTTCAGAGTTAACTATGTTATTGACTAAACAGTATTTTATTTAGTTTATTTGTATATATATTTGGAAGTATAAATTCATTTCTTATAGAAATAACGATTTTACTGCCAACGAGGTTACTACTTACCAAGTACCATTGTTCTTTGAACAATGGATCTGGAAATAAAGGCGCGTTGGACTGACGCATTACGTGCCGCGGTCTCCACTGATGGTCCCTCTTTGTTCTCCTCAACTCCCTCTGTTGCATCACCCATCTCACCTGTTAACACGTCAAAATCCTTATCTATAATGTCACTACCACGGATTTTATATCAATAAACTTAAATTATTGTCAATTTATTATAAATAATAAAAATTTACTTTGTAAAATATTTGACAATTTGTTTTCAATTAGGTTATACGTGGCCTTAATTTTATGTTCTAGGACCTTGCATGGTTAAAAATAAGATAGAATATGGAGAAGAGTACTACCCCGGAACACCCATTCTCTCATAAAATATAAACAAAACATGAACCGCCTATAAAACATTATAACCCTTATAATCTTTATTCGTACCGAAACGTCCGAAGTTAAATTGAATATTACAATGTCTAAATTCACGCTGAAGTCATAATTTTAGGGTTGGCGATGTAATAATTCTTCGCAATAGGTAACTAAGGAACGTTTTCAGCGAGGTTATTTGTTTTCATTAACGAACTCATCGCAGTTAACAATTAAGAAAGAATACCTACTATGGCGGAATAATAAATTACAACGTTCGCGGAGGAACTTACTACAAATCTGTAAACTTTGCCTGCAAAGCCGTCGACTTATGCGTAAGTAATTAAGTAGATTCAGACGAAGCGCTTTGTTCCACAAAAGTCATGTTATGTTAAATTTTAATACGTTCACAATTTTTCTTTGTATTATTAAAAAAGTTAATATTGCTGAAAAAAAAAACGGAAATATCATCTGTTTATTTAACTATTAATAACGGTTTTCTATTATTAACTGCACCGCTTTATAATTAGTATGCTTTACGTCCCTCTGGAAAAAAGTATTGAGTCCGATTGAGTGATTTCCTCTTTTTCTGTCGACTACTGTCTTAAAGTAAATATTATATTTTGTTATTATTAATATTAATAATTTCATTACGGAAAGTAGCTAATAAAATGTTACATTATTTATATAACATTGTATTACCTACTTTTCGTTTGTTGGAAGCTGTATCAAGGCATCGAGGACACATTTTAGTGCTATTCAAACAAGTACCATCACAATTTCGAAGAAACGACGCATTTCTTGCCAGTAAGTTAAATTAAAATAGTAACAATTATTACTAAATCACGTGATTTAGATCAAATTTGTAACATATTCAAAATTTCGCTTGTTCTATTTAAAAAGGAAACTTACTCACCTGGGGATCATTTTTTAATCTATTCATGTAATCAGTACTTGCATTGAGGGACCTTTTACTAATAAGTGGATGTGAGAAAAGAAAAAAATTATTGAGGTTCCCGATCTGTAACAAGAGAAAAGTTAATATTAATAATAAACTAGCGATTTCATATTCTTTTAAATTTATTTATCAACGGTATTTATAAACATTTTATATCCCACAACGACGAGTATGTATATTCTCGTTGTTATGAAAGTCTCGATATTCCTGTATAAATATAAAGCGGTTTTTACTTTATTCAAATTTTTATTATTCTGTACATATAATTTATGAAATCGTACCCGTGGTACTCCAAAGAGCAACTCCTAAATGGTCTAGTCGTAAATACGAACTGACAGACGCAAAACCTAATTACGACAATCCCCGCCATCTGTCGACCGCAAACCGTAACTACATTTTGATGTGTATATTCAAATCACGCCTCCTTGCGTATATGACACTTTTATTATATATCCTTCGTTAAAATTATACTCTCTTTTATTTTACATTGTAGTTTTTATTATCGGTACACGTAAAATATTAGCATATTCTGATGAAAAACCATCAAAATTCATAACGATATTCGCTTACGTCGGTCGTCTCGGCGAACATCATGTTGTAGAGGAAATTAAAAAATAACATACAACAAATTACTTTATTCGAGCGAATTTGTTTGTTATATTTTAAGAGTTTATTACATCGAAATTAAGTATTTATGGGTGCCTGAAATTTAACAGAATTTGCAAAAATTAATGGCGATCACATATAAGATGATGTTTTTATAAGTTACACAGATAAATAATTCTTTTTCTGTCGGTGAAAAGGAATGTCTTTGCGCGCTCAGCTATACAGCCTGAGTCAGCCTTGACCCTTACAGTACCTCCTTACAGTAGGTAAAAGTAATAGAAACTATTAAAACCTCCCAACGGACCTTTCTTGAACTACTGGAGAATCACCGTTAGGTATTACTTGCTTCGTCTAGCAATTATTATTCTCCTTCTAATTCCCGACTACACGCCTTATACTTCTTTCCATTCTAATTTTGGTAACACTGTTAAATATAATTTTCCATACAAAACATGTATTTTCATGAATTTATTTTTGCTGCCTTCATTGTCGTATCTCCCTAACGATTTTGATCTAGTTTAAAAAGAGACTCTTTTGGAGGGGATAATTCCTGGGCAAGGTTCCTGGACTTACTTTCCCTGAAACAAACTATCGTCCTTTTTTAAGATCTCCATAAACGGAAGTGACGATGACCTAAAATTCTTATTTAATTTACAAAAACACAAATGTATATAAAGGTTAGGATATTTACCACGTAGTATATACTTTAATAATCACTCATTGATATAATGACGGATTATGTACTATTTTGTGAACAATAATAATATACAAATAGCTTGTATATTAACACTGTGAATAGTAAAAAATCAGCTTTAGTTAAGATTCTCAATATTGGGAGACGGAGCCTTTACTGCGATAGAGTAATAACCATTTAACCACCACGCTAGACAAGTGCGATTTAGGAGATCTATGTGACATCTTCACAAAAGCCATTGTTCTTAGTACATGACGATTTCCTTACGATGGATTCTTTTCTATAAATAGTTTTCAGGTCAAGTTGTGTTGTTATCATTTAAATTTGATATACATATGCAATAAACGAGTACAAGAAAGTTATCAGTTGTAAGTGATGTCCCTATGTAGTGGAACAGTCATGTCCCAATCCATTATTGTCATTGTTTAATAGTTTTCTGTATGAAACGGTTCATGCGCGACATGAGGTCGCAGACGTGGGCACCTTAAATGATCGATTGTGACGTATATCCAAGAACTAGAACTTAGCCTAACCATTTATATTAATTTTGTATGGCGTGACGCATATGAAACATAATTATGTACTTCTGTCTCGTCTACAGTACGTTTTTCTCTCTCTCTCTCTTTCTCTCTCATTATAACGCTTGCTATAATATTATTAGTATTTATATACTCTATCATGTGTACGGCATCTTACATAAAACGATTGTAGTTAAATACATTTAAAAATTCACCAGTTTATTAAATGTGTACAAAGATTTTAAAATTGTTAATTCTATCGACTGTTTTATCGAGTAATAGTAATTAAGAAGTTTAAAAAAAGAGA
The DNA here is from genome assembly GCA_018246255.1 of Pachliopta kotzebuea. Lineage (NCBI taxonomy): Eukaryota > Metazoa > Arthropoda > Insecta > Lepidoptera > Papilionidae > Pachliopta > Pachliopta kotzebuea. Next base: position 12,112 of record DWLS01000592.1, read on the forward strand.
AGAACGTGGGACTCATGTCTAAAAGTCACTATCTCGCTTCCGCCAAGGCTTCGTAATGCTACTGAATTAACTTCTGCAGTAGCTTTTTACGTAGTACCAGAAATTTATAGTTTAATTACATTGATGACTAACATGATGATTCACGATTTTCATGATGATGGTAGCAACTATCCTCATATTGTAAATTAGCCAGAATAACTGCATTCCTCTCTCAATATATGAGAACTCTATTCTAAACAAACATGCCTCACCATCCAACGCCTTATTATCAATACTATAATAATTTCAAGTTAAGCCATTACATGTTAAAAATACATTATTACTGTTTGTCAAATTGCAATAAAGATTTTTGATGTATAAACAAATAAAGTCAATAAAATGTTTATAATATAATATCAATTAAAGATACTTGAAAAATTATACTCTTTAAACAGAATGTTTTGAATACTTAGGAATACACATAAATAAGCTGACCAACCAATCTCAGTATTGGGATTCATATCCTGTTCTCCCAAGTAGTCAAGACCTTTTATTCATTAACAAGTTTTGGGCTTAAAAGCTATTAATGTATAATGGATTATGGACAGTCAACAAAATGCTGTAAAACATAGAGGATGTTATAGGCAAGGTACAGATTTCAGTGCTCTCATTGAGCGTTGCATATGAAGTCTTAGGACCTATATCTCCTGGAGAACTTTAGTAAATAATAATCTCATATAGCGCATAAAACAGTATCCACATAACTCCAGCCTAGGACTTTTGTTCGTTGTTGGCCACGAAGGTTATAAGAAAAAAATATATCGATGTAGCGACGAGACGCGTAAGGGGTTCGCCAGATGTTAAATGTTATGTATGCCTATAACAATGTGGTTGGTTAAAATGGTATACGCAGCACCATTTTGCGCTCGTCGCCTAGAGACATAGGGATTTAGGACTCATTATTTCAGTAATTTCACTAGCAACAACATCCTTTAAAGAGGAACACAGTACTTTTTGTCGGTTGCAAAAGAATGTGCGGTGGCACCTAGTCTGTCTCCGGCAACAGAAACCTTAATAACCCCGCACTTAGTAACTTAAATCGGTAGTTCAATATATTCTAATAGCTTTAATAGCTTCTTATAAAACAAGGGAACGTAGCTCGTTGTTTACTTTTATCGCCCCGAACGCAATTAATATTTAATAACCCGTTACTGTCCCGATAAAAGCTTTCCGCTTGCTATATTTGTTTTCTATTAAACTTACAAAGGGACGCTTAAATGATCTTAACAAACTTTACTTTGTGAAGTTAAGTTAAGTTTATAATTTAAGAGCTCATTGCATATTTAACTGTTTGTTATAAACGTAAGTAGTGCCACAGTTACAGAAACTATAATCTCGTGAAGATGAACGTAAAATGATGTGTAAACATCTTAGCGTGTACTTGACAGTTATAGACTGACGTGTCACTTTTTCATCAGCAGATAAACGTGTACTGCTGGACATAGCCACCTCTCTAATAGTAGGAGTATTTGGGCCTTCTCCCAACACTCTGGCCCAATGTACAGCCAGACCCTCGTTCGTTGAATAGCAAAGTGCACCATGAGCTTGCTAGGGTCCCGTGAGTTGTTGCGTTGGGCCTCTTACATCCCTCGGTACTTATTATTACTTAAATAGTCTACTGATCAATTGTATAAAAAACTAAGTAACGAAGTAAGTAATAAACGACGTACTTTCGGATTATGTGATTATGAGAAGAAAATGTATATATATACATAAATGTACATGTCTCTATGTATATACATAAATAAATATGTTTATAAATAATATATTTAAAAATATATTTATTTCATTAAAATAAATAGGTGATTTCATATATATGCTCATTGTTAAAACGCATTTGGTAATTTTTAAGTAATAGAAGCATTAAGTAAAATACATAGGTTTCATAACAACCGTCATAGTAACAGTTATAAAATCAAATAAATATATTACAAACAAATAAAATCTCCAGGACAGTAGTCTGACGAATTAAAGGAAATACAAATAAATAAAAAAAACACTCATAAACGTCTACTGTTTGGTTACTATAAAAAAAATTATGTGACGTAACTAGTTATCGAACTGGAACAATCTTTGTTATATGGGAATCATTTAGCAGTCCAATGGAGGTTACATTTACCCTTTTTTTAACCTTAATTTTGAACATTATTCCCAAAATTATTAGATTCCGGGATTAATTTATGTTATTTCCAATTTCGCATAATTATTTCTGAGATACACGCGATAAGTCTCTTTACGGAATCCATTTTTGCTAACCCCTCGAGCAACAAAATTAAAAACCATTTCGAGTCCATTGTGGAGTAATAATTAATGTTCACCACGACTGGGGCCTGAAAAAAAAATAAGTAGTCAAAGGAAATAGGTCGGATCGTACGGTGAGAATTTTAAGAAATTTTTTTTTAGATTGTGCGTAATAAGCGAAATTATTTCTCCATATACCCTTCACTTGATATATTACAGGTCTCCTCAAGTACTGCTGTAGAGTCCACGCGATGTTTTATATATATTTTTATTAGATATTTATATCAGTTTTCGCCAAGGAAATTGGTTGAACCATAACTATATGCACCAGCATGATCTAGTGGAAGTCTTTAACAACTTGAATGTCATCGATTAATTACATATATAAGTAAAAGATCCTTTTTTTCGACGAAGCGACGAGACTAACAAGACATTCACTTGGACATAGATGGTAAGTGATACGCTTGCCTATATCAATATAGCGTTTGTTAAGATGGTATACACAGCACCACATAGCTCTCGTCGCCTTCAGACGTTAGGTATTATATCTCGTTACCCCAGTAATTTTACTACCTTACCCTTCAAACCGGAACACAGTAATGTTTGCGCATTACTATTTGGCGGTAGAAATAGGAGCTGCGGTGGTACCTACTTCAGTCTCTGGCAAAAGAGATCTAGGACCGGTAGAGATTTATCACCAGAAAATTATATAAACAAACTCCGTCATAATTACATATATAAGCACTAATTTTTAATATACCAAAAGTATATCTACTGATATATTTATATTACATTTGTTATTCAGACTATCTCTTCATCATTATTTAAAATTTTGTGGTCCATTAATATATATTTATTGCTTACTAATACTTAGTTATATAAACATGAAGGAGCTTAAAATGTATTTATTTATTAGAAGTATATAAATAAAGGTTAACGTTAACTAAACCGGGTGCTTTAAAAGACCGCTATTTTGCATGTGGTCTTCATAGATTGGAATAAGGTTATCTATATTTCACTACGAGTTGTTAAGGTCCTATGCCACTTACATCTAACGAATCCCTGGAACTTTCACCAGGTCATTTACATCATACTCGTCATTCACCTACTATTTATTATTTTATATTTTTGATTCTTTTTCATTTAGTAATATAAATAGGTTATTACGTACCCTTATTGTTTCCGGTTTATACATTTTTCTCTTTATAATCACTTACCAATTAATTTTATTACAAATGTTTAAATTAACAAAAAAATTTTTCGTCGTACAATGTAAGTGAAGTGTGCTATTGACTACTATTACTGACGTAATTTCAATTAATTCAGTAATAGTATATTAGATAATTTTATGAAGAACAGAGTTTACGTCATTGTCTATACATTTCAACGTATACAATATGGTAATAACGGCAGACTACTTTTCTACTTCTGAAGGATTATTTCGTTTAGTAACTTTGTAGTTTTAAAAAAATAAGTTTTGATATTAAATTACTAAAAACCATTTTCAAAAACTATATAAGAATTTTTATAGTTTTTACGAATACACAACGCAAAGGACCGCATTCAGTTGGTATTCGAAAATTACTGTACACAACAGTTAAATAAAAATATAAAAAATTTTATGTGCTATAAATAAAAAAAAATTACAATTATTTTCCCTATGTATAGAAAATTAGGGGCCGTGGCAGCCTAGTGGTTTAAACGCCGGCCTTCCACTCCGAATGTACCAGGTTCGAATCCGGCCTACACTAACCAATTTTTCAATTTATATGCAGTTAGTATAACACCAATTAATACCATATGTTCTGACGGTGATAGAAAACATCATGAGGTAACCTACATATCTATGTGATGACCATCCGCGGTCGGACTAGTATTTGAAAAGGAGAAGGCAATAGCACACTCCATTGTAACTTCCAAGAAAGTCATTGTGTTTCACTACACACGATGACCACGACCCTCAGTCATGAGGAAATATGACTTAGAAGAAGATAGAAAATTAACCATTCCTGCCAGAACACTGAATACATATTCATATTTGTTTCAAACCAGGCTATACGAATTGAAATTACTATATCTTATATCACGGGATTATTGTGAGAAGCCCATACTCAACAGTAGACTGCCACAAGCTGTTGATCATGATGTCGCGGGATGACGAGCACAATATGGTGCTGTAAAGAACACCGAACAATATTACATTATCATAACCATGCCGTACTAGTAACAGATCATCATCATGAAGAAAAGAAAGCCTTAAGAACACATTCAATATACTTCACATACAAGGCAAAGGAAACGAAACGTTAAAAAATAATTTCTCGCATGTACTACCGCCTTCTTTCTATCACTTAGAGTTTACTATCAGACCTCTAGAAGACATTACCTAAATCTTTTTTAGAAGGTACGGAAGAGCTGACAGTAAGAGATATACACTACACTATCTATCTATCTACATCATTATGTTCACCTTGATACTTAAGATATTAAGTATTGTATATTAATTTCTTTCTTCTACATCATATATATTAATTTCTATTTAATAACATATAGTAATATATGGCAACTGCTGTTTAGTGATAGAATACAAATACAGTGGTAACTAGTCTTTTTTTTTATCGATAAGAGGAGCAAGGCGTTCACCTGATGGTAAGTGATATACTTGCCCATAACTCGGCACTGGTTAAGATGCTATACACAGCACGACATTATACTAGTCGCTTGGGACATAAGGTGTTAAGTCTCGTTACCCCAGTAATATAACTAGATGACAACTCCGTTCAAACCGGAACATAGTAATGTTAGCATAGTACTGTTTGTCCTGACCTAGACAGTCTGAGGTAACAGATCTACCACCAGTGTATCTAATTAGTATTTAATACTAAATCTTTATGTTTTGTTCATGTTAAAAAAAAAACTAATTATATATTGTAATACACTTGATTTGGGTTATCTAAGAGAGAAGTTCATTTATTTCTATATATTGAAATAAATATACTTGTAGGTATAAAACTTACGTAAGATACTTCTCAAAGAAAACATTACTAAAGTGTTTCTCATAAAATCCTATTCATACTATTTTAGATATACAACGATTACCTTTGATGTTGTAAAAATATTCAAGCGATGTTTATAAGTATTTTGAATATTCAACTGAAAAGCTTCGGGTCTCAAAATATCTCACCTGTCCGTGATTAATGAACCCGTGCCTGTGAGCTAAACCGTCCGCGTAATCAGCCCCATCGGGGATGTGCAGGGCGAACTGGTCGTGGTACAACGGCACACACAAGTCCAGCACCGTCAGCAGTACAAACACGACGAGCGAAGTCATCACGCGAGTCGCTCATCACACTACGGATACTAATCTAATATTTTCCAATCGCTTTAAATGATAATGATTGAAAGTATTTATATCACCGAGTTCGATACTTTCACGCGCGTTGTTATGACAGTCAGTATTTACGTGATGGAGCTCCGAAGGTCGAAGTCGACAGCCGTTCAGTACGGCGTCAACGCGAAGACTGAAACCGCGTGTCTGATAGTCTCGCCTCTGTTCCTCATCAGGCGCATGCGTTAAACTTGGCGCCCTTTCTATAGCCTACTTGCTATCCGAACGTATTGTGTGCATGGCATCAATTGTCCCGCATACTTAATTGGAGTGAGCCTTAACTTACGTATCTACCTGTTCTATTGTTAAGTTGCCATCGCATGTCAAGATAATCAAAAGTCACTTCAATATTCATTATAACAGTACACTTATATTTATTTATTTATTTATATACATCGTGTAAAGGTCGACTTAAAGTCTTTAACATTATCTTTCAGTCTACCTTTAGTGATGAAGAGGTGTCATTAGGAAGGTTACGTGGTTAAACTAAAAGTAGAATGATAATGAAATATATAATATTTTTATATATATCGCATTAAACTAAATAAATAAACATATACTCATACATACAATAAAAAGTAAAATTAACTGGCGGTAGGTCCACTGCTGGACACCATCTAGGTAAGTAGGCACCACTGCACCTCCTATTTCTACCGCCCCCAATTGTAATGTGAAAACTTTACTATGTTCCGGTTTAAAGGGTTCTGTAAGCTAATAAAATTATTGGGTTTAGTTTCAAGACTACAAGCGTAATGTGGTCCTCTGTACTATCTTAATCAGGGCCACGTTATTATGGTAAAGTGTATCACTTACCATTATATCAACGCCTTGCTCATCTCGGCTAGTCGATTAAAAAAATATACATACATAGACATACTTAAAAATTTATTTATAAGAACCCAGTCATTGCTTCCTTGAGAAGAAGTTATTGAACTTTTAACTTGATATTATAAAGTCACTTTTCATCAAGTTTCTGATTATACAACAATCATTTCATTTTTAGTACAGACTCCGGCTACTAGTAAAAATATATGACTGTATCGTCTATTTCCACTATCAAGCTTACTTACTTATATATATATATACTTTTCCCATATAAAAACCTTTCTCAAATTATTTCTCAGTAATATCCACACTGCTCATCATTTAAAGTGGAGTATATAAGAACTGCAATGTAATTACTCGTAACGATCATTATCTAAATCAGTGAACTTCAAACAAGAGGAAACCGTAACGACTTGACTGCTGAAACAGGTACCCTGTAGTCATTTACCCTTTTTTCGTTGTGGGGGAAATCTTCAAAAGATATTCTGCTCTTGGGAGAGGAGTCAGGATTATGTGGGATTTGTACCCATTAAAACCCCTCGGTGGTTATCCTTAGTGCATCGTAGAAGGCCCCGGGATCTTCTTCGGAACACATCAGTGCCGCTCACTGCTGCTGAGCACATCCCTGGGAGAGCTGGTACTCTCCCCAGCATCCACAGTGTGCTACAACAATTACGAGACCACTTCATATCTGTCGTCGAAGGTTCATTTATCTAGCTGATCTTCGACTACAGAGACTAATCAGGAAATTATTTCTACTTCCACCTTTCAATTATCCATTAATTGTAGCCAAGATATTAGTCCACCTCTAAACAAAGGTCACCTTCTTTTTGTTTTTTTTAACCTGATGGTCTACAATTGTTGTTGCTGTCTTTAAACATGATGTTAATTCTTGTTACTGTAGTAATTTCAAGTACACAGTACTAAACTTAAAGGTCTATTGAATGCTGTTCTACGAAAACATACAGTCTGTTACTTAGCAGGGTGCTTTGTACTATTCCCTACTATCCAATTCTATTATAATTTTATAAACGACTTTTCAGTTTTTGTTCATAAAGACTTTTTCTTCTATCCAGCTACTAGATGAGCAAGACATTAACCTGATGATAAGTGACATGCCTGTTCGTAACGAGACGCTGGTTAAAACGGTATACACAGCACCGCATTGCGCTTGTCGTATTAAGACATAAGATGTTAACTCCCCTTACTCTAGTAATTTCATTAGCTACAAATAGAGAGAAACGTTTGTACAATTTTTTTTATTTTATTTACTCAGAAACCAATAGCGTAAACAAATTAATTATGTTTTATAAATAAATTAATTATATAAAGCTAATCAGAGGTTTCCATACATATCCTAGTATTACGTTGGTACGTGCAGAGAAAATATTTGGAAATAAATTTAGGAATCATTAGAGAAGAACAACAAAGTAAATGAAAAAAAATGTGAGTTGAAGTAAACGTGGAAAACTAAATTATATAATTTTTTCTGAGTAACATACATATTTGTTAACTTATAAACATAGCAATACAAAAATATTTATAAACAATAGCTATTTATCAATAATGTATAGTTTTAAAATAAAATGATAATGAACTTTTAACATAACTTTAAATTTGTTATATATCATAATCTTGAAAAAAAAACGTAAACATACTTTTATTATTTAGTGCAATTAAACTTCATGCACTTATTAGTACAGTTAGTACAAGCAGGAATAGTACCGCCATCTATTAGAGAAGTACTTTAAACTAAGTTTGCGGAGATTCTTTTAAGTTTGCACAGAACGTTGTGATGCCCTCTATCGGTGTACAAAACAGCATTAAGGATACTAGAAAGTAAATTTTGTAACAGTTTACAATGTATTCCGTTAGGTACATACTTTTCTTCTAACACCAAATCTTTTTACGTAACCATCTTTGTATAAATAAAATTTGGTACAGCTGTATTGTTTATCATATTAACTAGCAACACCATTGTCTTGGATAGTCATTTACCATCAAATCATGTTTATCTGGTTTGAAACAAAAAGATACTATATTACTCATGTGCTGTAATATTTGAATTCTCTGAAATCTAATATTCTAATCGACTGAAAGGTTTCCACTTCCACTCTTTGACGTTTTGGTATGCTTTATGTTCTGCTACGCATAACTCTGTCAATTTTGGAAATTTTTGTCAGAAGTTAAGGAAATGTGGAATTTAAAAACGATGTAATGAATCAACCAAAAAAAAGATGTAATGTGTTTAAGTTATCAAAATAATTTCTGATAGAATTTGATTTTTTTTCTGCAGATAGCAATCGTAAGTTAAATATTGTTAGCAAATATTATTTTTATTATTTCTTATCTTTCTTTTCAAAAATCTTGTTGGAGTGCGAATTTCGTACTCAAAACCTTTGTGGATATATTTTCAGTGCAAATGCATTACTCGTAACAGGGTAATGAGCCGCTGCTTCACTACAAACTTGCTACGGAGCGGCTACGCGGGTGCTACGTGTGAACGCGCCTGTACCATTTACCTGCCTGTAACTCTAAAACTTAATTCAAATAACGGCATAGTTAGAAAGTTAAAACAAACAAACCATTTACATTCAAGCTCTTGGGTTTTGTATTTATTGCACATATAAACACTTATACTGCATTCATCCTGATTTCTTTCAATATTTCAGAAAAACTACACCAATAATAACTTCTTTACTTTATCAGTCAATAAGTACAAGAACATTTCTACAACATTGATCTTTTTGACAACTCTTTGATTGCTTTAAAAACAAATATCTCAATAATATTGTGTTAATCTGGATATTTATCCTACTTATTATTTGTTTTTTAATGCTTATTTGTTCTGTTTTTTACTTAAGAGTTGCGTTAGTTTCCATGGTCTGTGTATTCTAAGCAATGTTGAGCATTACTTGTCCTCTTGTTATTCTTTCTTATACTTAACGTATGTTTCATGTATAATGACTGTGCCAAGATAAAGAGAAAAAAATACTCTTACTGGTCTATCTCTGCTACTTTAGACCGTTTAGGTAGGTAGCTTCTACTGCAGCTGACAGACAGTACTGTGCAAATATTACTTTTTTCCAAATTGAAGGGCTTTATAAGGTAATTATATTACTCGGGTAACAAGACAACATCTTATGTCTCAAAGCAATATGGTGTAGTGTATGTGATTGTAACTAGCACCACATCGTTATGAACAGGCGTATCACTTACCTTCAAGTGAACGTCTAACACGTCTCATCACCTCTTATTAAAAAGAATATAGCATTATCTACATTGAATATTATAATAGTCGTCGCGTAGTTCACTACACATGATGACCACGACCCTGTCATGAGGAGGAAATACGATTTCGGAGAAGACATTGAATATTGATATTCATTAAATATTATCTCAACATATTTACTACACATTACAAATTTCTACTTAATGTTATATTACTTGAAGTCTGAATAACATTTTAGTATCGATCTTAATTGAACTCAACAAAGGCCTTTGTTCCGACCCACATAGTCAGATTTAAGGTAAACGGGACTTTAATACGTCCCTGATCACAATGGCCCGATGAGAATGGCATTTTAATGAATTGTGATAGAGCCTTTCTCATTTTAGTAAAGAAATCCTTTTGAATGAGGCACCTACGGCTCTTGAAAAGATGACTTTATATAGACGGAGAGAATGTATTGTTAAGCTGAATACTGCCTATTACCGTGAATATTTCAAAGAAAATAATATATCCTTTCGCGGTTTGCGTTCAGTAAAAAAGTGAATAGAAACCACAACAATTAATGCATTAGGAGATCGAATAAATTAGTCTATACGAACTTACTTTTTAAGTTAGTTCTAACATTGTGGTCATCGCTTTGGGATACAACATATCAAGCTTTGTTACCCTAGTAATTAACCTATCTTCAGCGCTATTCAAATTTTAACAACTATGTTTATTTTTATATTACTATTTTAGAGGCAGGAAATGGATCTGCCTAGACAGTCTCCAGCAAGATAGTCGTACTATTACAAAACCTTTTAAAATCATTAACAATAACTCATTAATCATTATTAAAAATGTTAAAGACTACGTAACAAAAGTAATATACAGACTGATAACTATCATTATCATTATCAACATCCAGTTTTTTGGTGATGAGCGATAGAATATCTTTCACCAATCAAAGAAACTCATTTATCGTACAACTTCATAGAAACAGTACGAGAGTTATGAAATATAATCAAAAATAAATTAAGTTACAATATTTAGGGTGCCCAAAGTTATAAATCGATATAAATAAAATTGATTTGTCTGTCTTTAATCATAAGAGATCCTTTATCAGATTTTCTATATTATATATAATTTGAGGATTTTCTGAATCAATTTTGAACAGGCATAAATTGAGAGAAGAATATGACTGAAGTTTAAAGCACTAACAACTTAGAAAATAACTCTTAAAATTATGTGAGTTACAGCTCGTTAAGTAGTACAAAGAAAGCAGTTTTACCTAGTCTAAAAAAATTATGGCTTTCAATCTAGATGAACGATAAATAAATTAAAAAACGGTGATGAAATTGGGCCACAGCAACTATTTACGCCATCGTAAAACGTCCTCTACTAATTTTATGACTCTAGTAACCGAAAGTAGAACCTTCATCGGCTGGTCAATTTAAACGTAGCCCGCGGATTTAATGGTGGGATTTAGTGCAAAGATTTTATGTACCAATAAAATTCTTTTAGAACAGCGACCGGCCGTTACTCTTGACTTCGAATAAAATAGAGGAACAGCTTGTTTACATGGACCGTATACCTTGACGACTAAATATACAGCATTTATAACGGCATTCAGGAATACTAAACTTTAAAACTGTCCACTTCAATTTCTTGTAAGATTTTTCATTATCTTTACAGATTTTATAGCCCACTGTCGAACCTAAGCCCACTTCCAACAAGTCATAACTGATGATATCTACATACGATTCTCACATCATCGTGTTTGGTTTCTTTTTTTTCCAAATTTATTGGTCAATGCTTGACCAAGATCCCACCTGGTGTTAAGTGATGATGTGTTAAATTTAATGCCTATTCACTCTTTTCTTGAAGACGCCCACAACGTAATTGGACGGGAACACTGACGCCGGCAAGTTGTTCCAGTCCTTTGCTGATCTTATTAGAAACGAGGAGTCAAGCCTTTGGTGTTTGGTGGTAAGTCTTTCTTATCTAAGACCATCTGGGTAGGTACCATCGCAGATCCTATTGCAGCCGATATACAACAATGTGAAAATATTACTGTATTCCGATTTGAGGAGGTAACTAGTAAAATTACTGAGGTAACGAAACTTAGATACCTTAGGTCTCAAGGTGACGAGGGCAATGTGGTGCTGTGCATACCATCTTAACCAGCGTCACGTTGTTATGGGCAAGTGTATCAGTTACGATCAGATGAACGCCTTATTTCACTCGTCAAGTTAGGGTTTACTCCAATTTTTTTTTAAATTCATCATCATCGTTTCTGCTTTTTCTATCTAATGCTTAAGATTAAACTTCCAGCGTATTTGCAGTAATTATACCTGCATAAGATTCACAAATGTGAAATTCATGTTTCAGCCCATCGCTTATATAAATGTGACGTCAGTACAATAAAATATCTAGCATTCTACTCAAACTTCTTAAAGCACATCGTTACAGACAGAAGTTTGTATAAAATTTGTATCTAGGCTCATACTTGTGTCAAGTAGATGCTCTCTGTATGACTTACTTAAGAAACAACAAATACAGTTTCAGCTTACAAGGCCGCATATATATTCAAAGCCATGACATTACTCCTCTCTTCTTTAACCTTGTTAAAGTTGGGCTTGAGCATTAACTTAAAAACTTATAATAAGTTGTCACAACAAAATGACAACACAAAAAATATCAAGAAAAATAATGATTTTATAATATAAATATATGTTAAGATAGTTAACTACTGTACTTAACAAAGTTTTCATACTTCAGGTTTTGTGTGATGGTATTTCTATATTATGATCAGATCCACTGCAGGGACCCGGGAAAGCTTGCTCTGCAGGTTTCCGTTACCTTTACTTGACAGATTCAGGGGATTTGTTGTCCACGTGAGGATAAAAGGTCGGGAGAAGGCGCGCTGTATGTTCTAAAGCGTCTTACCAGAGGACGAAAGGAGGAGATCTCCTCCAGGGCGGAACATCGTGGAGGTTTGAATCGGTGCAAGTCCGATATAACCTGCCTTTGCCCTCGCGAAAGCAAGTAAACGAAGGCATTCCCCCAGTTAAAAAAGTCTATAAAGGCCTGCTCTGTAGTTTCAGGCTAATAAGAATAAGACTTAGGTAAGCCTTGCCTGTCGTGGAAGGCGATTAAAACAGTTTTCAGATTCACTAGGTTCGAGGGCATTGCCCTCATCGCTCATTTAGTGATCCAGGAGTTGATGGCAAAGATGATGTGGTGCCGTCATTGTTTTTGTCGCAGCAAAACGAGGCTACTGATGATGGTTATGTATGGCCTTACCTGAGATGTGCACAGGCTTAACGGCTCAGACTTTCCACCCCTACAACGCCATTAAGGAAGACCACCAAGAGAAATTTAGTGGGTCAATTCTATAAACCTGTTTTCTCCCCAAAATCTCGGTATACTTTTAAGATTTTTCCCTCAAAAAAAATCTAAAAAGGAACACGTATGTTTGACGCAGATGTATTTGTCTTTCCCGTTTTCCCAGAAACTTTACCAGGCTTACACGGCTTTAACGTTGATATGATGCCTTTGATTACAGGATACATCCACCGGAATACTGCCGCATTGTTATTCTGCAAAATCATGATCATTCCGTCAAACCACATTGATAGAAACATCCTCAGATGTAGCTTTACCCCCGAGATGAAACAGGGTAATAAACTCTTTTATACTATCGTAATCGAGATATAATTTAATTCAGTCTCATCGTAGGAACACCAAATCTACTTTAGAGCCCTCCTCTGTTAAATCGGCGGAGGCTCTATTACTTGCAGACAGATAAGCTTCCCGCTCCTTATGAATGAAGCGATTATATATGGCTCAATAGAATGCATTCGTTCAGTTGAACGGCTTTCAATACCGTCAGACCTGTTCGGAAATTAGCTCTCAGTTAAATAGATTTTAATTTACTAAAGCCTTTAGCCGTAAATTAAAACGAAACGTATAATTTTAACGTAATTGGTAATTTAATGGATGTTCCAAGGACGGGCTTCATCAACCACAAAACAAATAGCACTTACGTCGACATCGCGCTGGACCGCAATGAAAATCATTTGCATTACACTCGGCTGCATGTAGATCGCGATAAATCCTATTGCGGTTTTGATTAAAAAAAAAAAATTAAAACCGTTCATTTCAACGAGCTCAGCGAAAGCAGCAAGAACCACAAACTCGTAAACAAGTAAAATGACAATAGCGTAAAGCGTTCAAAGATTTAACTTTTTTACAAACATTTTAAATTGTTTATACTGTTTCGGCTCTCTTCTTGTGGAGTTTTATATATTTGTGCTAAGTTCACGTGAGCAATCCTAGAATTTAATCTTTTTCTGTTAAGTATAAACAAAGGCTACGGCGTTATAGTTAAAAGACCGAATATACTAGTAAAGTTAGTAGATTAGCGATATCACCTTATTCTTGGAGACAATAAGCCTAATGATCAAAATGCATATTTCCAGTGCATCCGGTGTAATAGTACGCTAATAAATATTTATTAACACGATTTAAGTTGTTAAATACTCTATAAGCTTTTGTGTTCCTGTATCGTATGAGGATTAAAGCTTATTTGCTTTAATAAATAAGCTTTTGTTCTCATAAACAAATACAGCAAGTACTCTATAAAAGATGACGCTGTAGGTCGCATTAAAATGTTCAATACGTTATAATGAACAATTAATATAACTTTTAATTTTGTTTATTATTTTAAATTTCTATATCCATACAAAACAATGACATATTATATATATAAAGAATATTTAACAAAATTCTACGGGAATAAAGTGTTAAGATTATCTCATTTATTTACCAGGAAAAGGAGGAAAATATCGTAACAGAGAGAAGAGGGAAGAAGTCTGAGAATTTATCATTCATTCGTCGTAAAATCTTATGGACTATTCATAAGATGTTAAGAATAAGCATCAAATACAAAAGTTTTTATTTATTTAATTATATACGGAAATCTTTCTATATCATCTGTCCACCTAAATAGATTAAAGATATAAAAAGTGTCGCCGGGAGCCATTGGATCCAAACGGCACAAGATCGTATTTTAAGGAGTACTTAACAGGAAACCTATGTCCAGCAGTGGACTTCCATAGGTTGAAATGATGATGATAGGGAAATCAAGATAAAACTACAACATACATTATAAATATTATGATGATGAATCTTTCCGTTATCTATAACAAGACGTCCCATATTGTAGTAGCCACATCTCCCGAGGGTGTTCAAGATGTATGCTGGGGGCGGTGTATTTTTACCCCGTCGGGTAACCCTCGTTTATTTATCGCTGTATTACCTGCGCCCAGCCCTAGGCGGTAAGGGGTCTATACCGCAGCAACATTCGAACCACACACCTGATCTTGTTACAGGCAAATATGAAAATTGGCCAATCAACGCTTAACTGTGAAAATTCATTGCGATTCGTATAGTTTAGTAGCCAAGCATCAAGATTATTGTTTGCGTCTAATAGAACAGAAATTAGCCGCGGTTCTAATCCTTATTCTCAAGGTCTAAAGTTTCAGCAACTTACCACCAGTAAGCTTAGTTTTCTTATACATAATACGAACAACAACGATGATAATTTTTCTTACTACTTTTTTTTAGTTCTGTATCTTTTAGAAATAATAAAGTTTGCAGTTTGTGTATCAACATCATTGTCTTCTAACAAATAACACAACTATTAGGTACTTCCCCATTTTCATTATTTCCCCTGTTACAATGTAATTTGAATGACAAGATTGTTTTAAATCCTTCTCTTGTCAGTTAAAATTATTTATAATAAAAACACCAATTGGAAATATAATATGTATGCAAATTACTTTTTTTTCGGCTGCAGTAAAAGCTACGGTGGTACTTACCTAGACGGTCTCCTGCAACAAAGACATGCCTCCAGAAATTACTGTTCACTATTTGTGTAGTCGCTTAGCATTTCAAATAAACTGAAAGTATAAGAAATTTTAAACTACATCAGTATATAGATAGACACGGTTCTCGTCAGGAGTGGCTCTGGGTCTAATTTGCATAACAGCCAATCGGGCGGTTGTGCGTCACCCCCGCGTTATTGACGACATTTCCGTCAAGTTTTCCACCCATTAAACAACACCGTGAACAGGGTTCCAACATGTTTTTAAAACCTTTCATACCCTTATTTAGTTATTATTAACATTTAATCAAATATAAAACTTCCCCATGTAATCATGAATAACAATATAACAGCCCACTTGCTTAATCTTGATTCCTAAAAAAAAGCTTCAAGCCCCAGTAATAAAAACTTTAAATAGGCTTGATGTCATAATTAATTATTAAAAAATACATTTTACTTAGCTATAGTTATAATTGAATAAATAGATTAGCCCACTGTTGAACTTCAAACAATATATTTTATGTATTGGTAAAATTTGCAATGATTGGTGATTTAGTTCGTTTCAATGGTATAAGCGCAATGTGGCCTACGGCCTGTGGTGTACCTATATGAAGTAGCCCTAAATTGTTATAGATACTCGTATCGTAAAAATACATTTTACCTAGCTATAGTTATAATTGAATAAATAGATTAGCACACTGTTGAACTTCAAACAATGTATTTTATGTATTGGTAAAATTTGCAATGATTGGTGATTTAGTTCGTTTCAATGGTATAAGCGCAATGTGGCCTACG
>DWLS01000593.1:0-28489 GCA_018246255.1 Pachliopta kotzebuea
ATTAAAAACACATGTACATAAATAATACGTTTAATTTTTAACTAATTAGATACTTAAAACAAATATTAATATTTTAAAAATAATTTACTTAATAAGTACTACATTAAGGTATTACGCATCGAATGTTTGATGAATTATTATTAGTAAAATATAAATTACCTTATAAAATGGAATAAAAAAGTAAGATATTTTTGTGGTAATAAAAATGTAGGAACAAATTTTAATATCAAGGATATTTTAGAAACATATATAATTAGGCTTATGAGTCCAGAGACACATAACATCTAGGCAGAGGCGTCACTTAAATTATAATGCAGGTGCAGTTTAATAAATAGACCCGTATGCTAAAATAAGAGTAAAAATTTAAATTAATAACCAGTTATCTGTTAAAACTCTAACAGAACTCATAATCATCATTTTGTAAATATTCTTAGCGTTTGTTTTCTTACCATAATACGTTGAACGAATTGGCACAAATCGAGATAAATTATCCCGTGCCATTATAGCCTAGCTTTGGTAATTTATATTTAGGTAAACGCCATTTCACTAGTATTTATTTAAGACCAGCAAATTAATAACGGAGTCATAAAAGTTTCTACTACGAAGTTAAGTGACACAATAGACCTTTAAAAATGCAAGAAATCAGAAATTCGTTTGTATCTAATATAAAAATAAATATAACCAAATTATTTATATACACATCAAATAATTCTTAATCTATTATAAGTTTATATAAGAGTATCAAATCTCTCAAATATCGTTCCGAATATTACACTAAATTTTATTGGTGGTAGATCTCTGTTACTTGTGACCGTCTAAGTATTACCACCGCAGTTCCTATTGCAGTCGGCAAACAGTACTGCGCAGTAAATAAGAATAAAAAAAGAGGTTTTATTTTGAAAAACATTTAACTGCGACGCAGAAAATTGGTTACTTAATCGTTACAAAATGTAATTTAAAAGAATTGCATCTTTAAATAATTTTTTTTTAGACAATATTATAAAAGCTACCTTCAATGCCTAGGCAGGATATTTTTCAAATATGAACTGTTGGAGAAAATTAATAAACAATATATAAGCAATAATATTGCCAAATACATATATATATATATTGCACCCACTTTTGAAATTCATGTATTAGTAATTTTGGAGTTTTTTTGGATAAGAGGTCTTTGGGGGCGGCTTCAGCAGTGGGCGTTTATCAGATGATGATAATACTATTAACCCAGTGTTTAAACTTATCACCTTAGTGTCTTACGATGGCCTAGTTGTGATTTTAGAACTTAAACAGAGTAACAAAAGAAAATTAAAAGTGTGTATATAACAAAAAGAGCCCGGTAAAAACAACAGTTATTATTTATGAAATTATATTAATAATGCTGTATTTGCAATATATATGGTACAGATTAACTGTTTCCGAATATAGTGTTGTTTGATTCGATTTCGTAGCTTGATATGATACTACAACGATAATGTGCGGGTGATTGTTATTCGCCTTATTAAGTATAACAATTTTGTTGTTAATCTGCGACCATAAC
The DNA here is from genome assembly GCA_018246255.1 of Pachliopta kotzebuea. Classification (NCBI taxonomy): domain Eukaryota; kingdom Metazoa; phylum Arthropoda; class Insecta; order Lepidoptera; family Papilionidae; genus Pachliopta; species Pachliopta kotzebuea. The sequence continues at coordinate 1,538 of DWLS01000593.1, forward strand.
AGGATTATTTAGTTCCTCGTTAACACAGGCAGAGAATTCTGGGCAAGCATGCTTTATAGTATTCAACTTCTTTACATATTGACATCATAGAGAAATGAGGTAAAGCCAATCGCCGATAAAAGAAATATAAATATAACAATGTGAGAGCAAGCTAAAAAAGTTAATATTTAAATCGGTCTTTTAAGGTTTGAAGTCTTTAATCGGTTAAAACAATTGAAGTTTTAACTTATAAGTGAACAATGTAGTTTCCTCCTTCATTTACCATCAATTAACATATTAATTTATGTGATAATGAGCAAGTAAAATACATACATTAAAACACTAGCAATATTTCATAAGTTATTACATGTTAATAGTGTATTTAATTAACTATATTTTTTGTTCCGATTAAAAACAACAAAATGTTGGTAATTATAAAGTACATTCTCGAATACATTTGAAACTCCGTCGTACAATATAGTGAGGTTATGAAACATTTTAATGTTTTGTATTTACGTAATTCATGTGTAAATTATGCAAAAGCATGTTAAAATTTGTATTTGTATAATAAATATTTTGTCATGTGTCAAACGATTCCAGGTGTAGTTTTTATGGCGTAAATTGTAAAATATTTGGTAAGATATAATTAATTATAAGTAGTTATATCCTCTCCAATAGAAAGAAGAAAGAAGAGGAAATCTATTGGAGAGGCCTACGTTCAGCAGTGGACTGCAATAGGCTGAGATGATGAGTTATATCCACACTTGGTGTGATGTCTTTGTCTAAGTAGCTGGGACTCAAGCCCTGTCTCCTCGTGAGAGAAGATCCCTAAGCACATCTGTGGGAATGGCGTAGACTGTTTATTTATTTATTTTAATATGCCATTATTGTACAACTTCAATTATTTGTCAAGTATTATTTTTTTAACTTTTGCTAAAAAATCTAAAAAATCCAAAACAGGGAAATTGGAAAATATCTGCATATAATAAGGATATAAAGGGTTTAAAATTATTTAGCTAAAGTAATAAATTGCAAAAGCAATAAACAGACTTATGCTAACTAGACAAGGTCTTCGCTCTCTCTATGTGAGAAATAAATAAATATAGTCCCAACTGCGGGAAATTAATAGACATGTTTCTATCAATATAGACTTGTAAATATATTGACTATGTAGGATAACTTATATTGAAATATGTGACATTAAGCAAGAAATTTAAAAAATAGAGTATATTTTGGCGAATTATAATCACAAATTGACATAAAATTTTAAATAATTATTGGTAAAGTAAAATATTTTAGCATTAATACTATTTTGTTATGATGTAAGTGTAAGTATGAACTGCGAGTAATTGATCTATACACTGCTCATCCAACACAGCGCACAGTCAGATACCAAACGTTATTACGATATTGTATATTTGTTCCGCTTCCCTTGTTTTTTTTAAACAAATTAAACAACAAAATAGTTTAAAAAAATTATTTTGACGTGAATTGAGCATTGATATATTTAGTACGAAGTTATTGTACGTAATTCATCATTTCCCTGAATTTTCATCAAGTAACAATTTCATTACAATAGATATTGAACCCTTATCAAAACAGGACGGGAAACGCTGTTTTAAAACATCATCATCATCAGTTTTTTTCCATCCACTGCTGGATATAGGCCTTCCCCAATGTCTTCCACTAAATGTGGTCCTCAGCTTTTCGCATCTGCCTACTCTCGACCGCTCTTATTATGTTGGTGATGCATTGTTGATGATTGTTACTTGAATCATCTTGTTATAAACTTATCAATTACCACTAGTCAATTTCGAGCTTGTGTAATCGCGTTGTCGAATAAAAATAAGCTATTACTACACATAGTACAGTACCTTCCAAACTGGAACACAGTAATGTTTGCACAGTACCGGTTGTTGGCTGTAATAGGAGTTGTGGTGGTAACTAGTAGGTAGACAGTGTCCGGTAACAGAGACCTGCTATCAGTATTATGTATTTTAAGTTTTAATTACTATATGGGATAAAAAGCACACGAAACGTCGGGGTAATAGCTCTTATCATATATAACATACGATCGAATTTTGAAAATATTTGTTGTACTGTATAATATTAAATTACATTTGAACATACTAGTATGTATATGAGAAACTTTGACATGTTCGCTCTTACCGTCCAATAATTATCAACACCGCTTACGAAGCAAATTTCGAAAAAAAAATTTAACGTAAGTCGATCAAATTACCGTCTCCGAGAAACATTGATTTCACTTTTGAGGAAATAATTAAATAGTTACCGGTAAGTTAATGGCAGACATCGCCGTGAAGTCGATGTATATAAGATTGGAAGGCAATCGCGTGCTGCCGGGCTCTCGTAACAGCTGTATAATGAGCTGCTGATGAGTGTTGCACACTTTTACACCCAATTTTCGCACCTTAACACCGCACAAAGTCTGTAATTCGGCCTGGTTAGTGGACCCTTTATCACCAGTGTAAGTGACGCGATTAAAAGCCACCGTCCTGTTTACACTTATTACAAAAGTCGAGGTGTGAAGGAGAGCCGAAATTAGCCGAAAATTGTCGAGAAATAACCAACCAAGCTTATTTGCTGTTAAATTTTCATTTCGTCGCATCATTTTGTATCATAAATATGCGAGGTAAAAGTCGTATCTTATTTAAATGACGAGGCTGCGGCGGCGGCGCGGCGCTCGAGGCATCAGCTGGCCACCGGTTCCATGTCAACTTGCTAATTTGACTGAAGAGGTGCTAAAAGTGGCTACTTAAAGTCCTGTCTGATTAGCTGTGGGGTGACGGAAAATAGCGGTAGGTAATGAACGGTAGGAGATGTGGGACAGCTGATGTTATAAAACACGAAACAATGTTTCCATAAGAAATATAATATTCCTTTCGGATTCTAAAAAGGAAACATTTCTTCATATTTCCTTCCACTCTTTACTCCATTACACATCATTGAGAAACATAAACTTATCATAATGAATTTAGTACTATAATACTTTTAAATTTTTGGCTTCTTCGGTATATCTCTGGTATATATAATCAGTGTAAATCTACAGTAGCGCCGGACCTCATCAGTGATAGAAGACCGAAAAAAAGGAAGAGCAAGTGTATGTGCATCTTCTAGGTAGTCACAAAGTAAATGAACCATGAAGCTGATGACACCTCTATCAATCATGTTTTATAGTTACGATAGTTAACAAGTTTAAATCAACATTACTATTGTAATAAATTAAAATTCATATTGCAAGTATATAAATATGTTGCTCGTGATAAAGTTACACATAAGTAAACCAGAAGAAAATAAGCTGATATTTATGTAGCCTTTTATTTTGTCTACAAATATTCTGGCTGCTGACAAGGATACGGTGAGGAATTGAAATTTTAATTAAGATATTTACTGGCGGTGCAGCTAAAATAGAATCTTGTTTCTCGTGTGCAATAATTAAAAGTATACCATTTTAGGCATTGTGGCAGAAAATGTATTATAATTTGTTCTATGTCCGCTTTGATCATTCATTTTTAACCATTCTCAGGATTTAAGAATTTTAATACCGAAATGCTCTTCGACTGTTATTATTTAATATATTTCAATGGTTTAATTTAATCATCTGTTATCCTGACGTTTCGATTGCTTTATAAAACCCATAGCTACATGCAACTAACCTCAAACCTGGCACCTTTATCATTATGGAGTACCTACAGCTTTAACGACAAGTTCAATGTATTGCAGTCTCTTCATGGTTTACTTTGTATTTCGTACATTTTTTAATTATAATAATCCAAGTCTTCTTCTCTATTGATATAAGAATATTTTTTTTATTACGCAAATTATACCTGGTAGGAATAGATGTGTTTTCGCAAAGATTTGCGTTATATCAAATCTAAAATTTTGGAGTGAGAGTAAATATTAGTTCTATCAAATGAGTAATATTTGAGTGAATAAAAGAAATATTTATATTAACATTTTGTTAACAAGTTTATATATTTTTTTAACACACAGTTTTTGTGTGCTATGGTTGAACAGTCGCTGAGCTTTTGTACATAAACATACATATACGCACAAACACATGCACGAGGACACGATGAGAATAATATTATGATCGTCATCATTATTCATGAACGTGATACAGAATTCACTGCACGGAATGAGCATGAAAGTTCTTTTAAAAAATTGCTCGCCCAAAAAGCGAGGTAATCGCTAATCGATCTGCTATAAGCTTGCCACCTGAATTTTTCATGACTGCTGGCATCACTTCGATGACGGCGCCTCCTTCCGGCCACTAACTAGATGGCCTGTCTCAACAACATCATTGAGCTTTTCTGTTTCGTTAATTGGATTCAGAATAAAATGAAGCTCTCAATATTCATACTGATTGTATTTGAGATTTGTTGTAGTTTAATCATCATCACCACTTTGGCCTAATGCAGTTCACTATTGAATATAAGCCATTCTAATCGAGTTCTTGCGCGACCGGACCAATGCCCAGCCTAACGCAGAACTTTGCTGAATATAAGCCTTCCACATCAATTTCGAACAGAACCGATTCGTTACTACCAGCATCTGACGATCTCCTGCGACTTTCACCAGGCATCACCATACTATACATTACAATCTAAACAAATTGTCAACTAAAAAATAACAGACCTTAATTAATAAAGCAATATGTCTACTGATGTTGTCTTTTCTATACAATAAAGAATTTTTGACTTTTTAGTTTATCATGTTTATAAAACATTGTGCTTATTGCTTTGATAGGTAGATATTAAGTTTAGTTACCCTAGAAAATTCACTAGCTACAACGATCTCCCAACCAGGACACAGTAATATTTGTACATTGTTGATTTGCTATTCGGTAACTATTTTTATTCTTTTCTAGGTTAAATTAAACTACTGCCGCCGTTCGGGTTTAGTAGTAATCACGGGTTTAATAATGATATGTATTAATCAAACGATTATATCAGTATTTGGTAAACCGTTAATTATTATTATATATACGAGTTCAGTTTAAAACGTTATCAATGTTCGACTAGTCTGATTATTATGCGCTAGTAAAGCAATACTTTGTTCCTTCTGCAAATAAAATGAAGACATCTCGCAATTAGAACAAAGCTAGCGTAGATAAAGTGTTTATACAACTATAACAAAGTATATTTTATTGAATTAAAATTGAGAACTCTGGATTGAATATTTGAAAAATGTATTAAGTAAAATCACTTCAGTAAGGAACACTACGCTGCACATTGATACAAAAATGTGAGTGTGTGTCTCTGATATACACTAGTACAGAACAAAAGTGTTAACTAACGATGGCAATGGGCAGAGCACACTGCTAGGTGAATGGCGACCGATGGGTTATTGCCGGTCGACTCCGTTTTGAAGGCTCTACACAATGTGGATCGATGAGCTGGCGAAGATCGTAAGATCTATCAATGTAGAAGACCTTTGAGAGAAATTTGTGTCAAGCAGTGGGCATAAATCGGTTCATGATGATGGCAAAATCCATGGATTGCACTGGTGGATGAAGTATGCGACTGTCAAAAAAGTAGTATCTATACTTCCTTTTTTCTTTATAAATAAACCAGTTCTTTAATATTTTTTATCGTTTTTAAAATTAATTGTTCATTGATGTTGAAGTACGAAGTGATTTTGGATAATTTAAACATCATTTTGAGCCCAATATAACCGACCAAATGATGCTTAAAATACGAGACGTCAATTACCAATTTAACGTAAACGGTTTTTACATCAAAAAATCGGGCCCAAGTCATTGTTACCAATACTAATGTACTTACAGAGTCGTCCGAGTAAATATGTGGGACGGTGATTACATTCTAAACGCTGTCTCAAAGGGCGGAAGGTTCAAAATCGACGAATGCAAAACTATAGCCCGGAGGCGTTCATGAATTGATATGGTATGGGAACGACTCTCGTTGGAGAAATTGGTAATGAGGCGCTTCGGAAGCACAGGAGTCACGTGATCAGTGGAACCGTCCATGAAATTACATGCTCGTAAATTGGGATGCTTCGTCGCTAGGGTTCGGCACTTTGATTTCGCGTGCGACTCATCCTTTTTATACTACAGCTCTCCAAGTATTATTGGACATTGATTAGAAACAAGTTATGATGTTTTTACTTCAATTTTACGCGATATTGACAGCCTAAAGACAATAAGGCCGTTATGTATAATAGGAAAATGTATCAGTCTAGGTGTTTGAAAAACATTTATCAAACGTACAGGAGAAAGACGGTTAGTATTAAAAAAACTTCTTAAAAGTATAAAACCGTAATCGTAAGGAAGTTTTCCGTATAATTTTTTTTTGTAAAATACAGTATTATTTTTCATACATACCAACTTTACCCGGGATTCTTTACTCCCGGATACTTACAATTAAAAAGACTATGTTTACATTAAATTTAAAAATACTGCTTCAGTAAAATTATATTGCGTTTCAACTTAAGTAGAATTTCATGGATTTGACTTTTCAGAAAAGAATTTTTTATCATCATGGTTGATGACTGTTTCCGAACAGAAGTTAGTTCAGTTGTTATATTTTACATTTTACTTTATCACTTACCATACTAATGATAAATCTCTGTTAATGGATCTATTTAGGTAGGTACCACCTCAGCTCCTATTTCAGCCGACAGACAGCAGTGTTTATAAGTGTGTTCCGTTATGAAGGGAGTTGTGTGCTAGTAAAATTACTGGAGTAAAGAGACTCAACAGCTTGTATTTTATGGCGATGAGCGCAATGTGATGCTGTGTATTTTAAATTAAGGCCACGTTGTCATGGGCAAGCGTATCAGTTCCCTTCAGGTGACATCTTGCTCGTCTAGTCACGATGAATATAAAGTATAGGAGTATAAACAACACAGATTTTTTAAAGTACGTTAATCTTATGAATTGTGCTGTTTGAGTATCATTCAGTTACTATCAGGCTTATGTTTGGATCGCGTAGTCGAATTTAAAAAAAATGTTGTGACATTTCTCACTTAAGTAGGTTAAACTATTTAATTTACGTAATTCGAGCGGTATATTTACGATTATTCGTCACGTTTGGTAGTTACGATAAAAAATAGTAATATCGTTTGCAATAGCACAAGGCGCAAACATGTAAATTTTGTTAGGCTCATTAAAATTTTCGTACTTACAAGGGTTATCCAGTGCATTTCATGCGACACGGAAATGCAAATACCGCCATGTTCCGCCATTTTTCCCGATGTCGGCCTAAGTAATGAGTTACTTTTTACTGGAATTCCTTCGCCCTGCTTAATAAGGTAGCCGTGTTAATAAATAAAGTATACGGTGACATTAATTATTTTAAGATATAATTGGTGATACCCTCGTAAGCTCTACCTTCTTTAACGCCCGTCTGTCTGTATGTTACACGATATCTCCGAAACGGCCAAACCGATTCGGATAATTTTTGCAACAGTAGATTTTGATGACCAAGAGTCAACCTGTAGTCGGATATTTCTAACCTAATTTCAAAAGGGTATATTTATGTTCACAAAAACATAAACCGATAATGTTCTTCATGGTCTAAATCTAAAGTTGTACCCTGTCACTTGACCAAAAAGTTTACTAATAGTCACGTGATAAGTTTTCTTTTTCTCTATTTATTACAGAGGATTTTATTATGAATAATATATCACCCTCATGGGAGCGTTACAAATTTATCTAAGTTTAATTAATAAACCGTACATTTTATTTCAAAAAATATGAAAATACTGAATTCAATAGTTAATAAATTATAAAAAACTTGCATTTACTTGCGGCGGGGCATAGATTAAAAAGTGCTAATTGTTTTTAATTTATCATAGGAAGCAAACCTTGGACATATTATTAAAAAGAAATATTTATGATTAAATGGGACAAAAAAAGCTACTCCGCAAGGCTACACTATAGCATATATTTTTACGTTAACTACTACTTGCGTAAGTTTAGTAAATATTAAATAATTTAAAGTCATAAGAAACCAGCTAATATTGAATTAAATTGAAAAAATTACACAAACTACTGTAATAATAAATTTCTCTAATATATTCATATCTAACACAGGACTAAATCTCAAATTGAATGTATATGAATGGTAATCTTAAATTGAATTCAACCAGAATAAGTATGTTAAAGATAATTTAATTTTGTCTGAAATTCTAACCTAACTAAAGATTTTGAATCGTACATTAACATTTGAACCATCCAGTCTTTATTCGAGTATATATACAGTTAGCATGTATATATACCGTATACATAGGTGGTCTCGCGTTGTGTGGCACATAAATGCAAATGGGCATTCGTCGGTGTCGCTATCTTTATCTGGTCGAGCGGTGAACATTCGACTTACCTTTTTCCTTGTATCACACCGTCGCGTAACGTGATTGTTAATTGTAGGCATTCAGAATTCGCTGCTATTTATATAACATAATATACTGATGATTAATCTCTGTTGGCGGAACAGTCTAAGTATATAGGTGCCTCCGCAGCTCCTATTGCAGCCGACACACATTACTGTGCTCCAGTTTGAAGGGAGCTATATGCTAGTGAAATTATTGGGATAACGAGACTGAATACCTTATGTGTCAAGGCAATGAGCACAATGTAATGCTGTGTATACCATCATAACCAACACCTCGTTGTTATAGGCATATGTACAATTTACCATCAGGTGAATGTCTTACTAATCTCTATTATAATTGAATATAATCTACTATTCGCTCATGAATAAATTTAAAGGAATACATTAAAAACCAACCTTATTTTCAACTATTATAAAATGTTTCTAACTTCTAGTATCTAGGAACATCTAATAATTAGGGACCTGCATAGTTAGATTTTGGAGATAAAAGTTATAGAATTAGATTAAAAGACTTTTCATATCAGTTTTGCCTCTATCAAAGCATTGCTGTCTTTCGGCTCATAACATTTACATTCATCCTGAAGTACCTTCTTTAAACCAAAGTTTGGCGCTCACATTCAGAAAACAGTTCTGATATTCAACTGTTCTTTTTAATGTTGTTATTTAAATCCATTTTCGCATTGTCGTTACAATACGACCACTAGGCTTATACTCTGGATCACACTTGACCGTTCACAATCTGATAGTTACGTAACACAATTATGGATAAATTAGAAATTTTATTTGTACTTCAATCGGTGTGTGTTGTGCGACGGTGTAACACTAGGCCGCGCAGGCAAGTCCTCGTCGCGGAGCAGCGCGTTAGTAATGAAGATATATTTACCAGTTAATGTGTTCAAACGGCGCTCTTGTTACGGGCGCGCTGACAAAGCCCGCTCCTTATTAATTAATACCGAGATACGCGACCTGATAGCAATGCTCAGTAGGGTTTATGGTAACATATGAAACTAGTTTCAACGTACGGTTCTGCTCGTTCATTTATTTTTTTCAGTAATGATGCATTTTACTTGTCATTCATTACATATTACAAAGTGGCAATATAATGAAGGCGATAGTCACAGCATAGGAAAATCCTCAACTTTCTTCCTTGACACGAGCTAAGCCAAAGTGTACAGGGGCACTGGTCTATTCAATAGAAGATATCCGAAGTCTCTGCTAATAAATCAAAGTAGTCCACCCAGGGGTTTTAGTAGGTACAAATTCCGCATATCCATGTCTTCCACTCCGAAGGTAGGTACTTTTGAAATTTTCTTCACCCACATAAAAAGTAGATGCCTCCTCCCTCACAAGTTATGAAAAAAATTGCTGAGAGCCTCTAAACTCAATTAGTACAACAGATCCAGTCCAGCTGTAGATTTTGTTTGGTGTTGAAAGTGGCTCTAAGGCGATAGACGTTGAAGCCCTCTCACATTACTCAGGTCCTCAAATATAGGACAATGCAATGGTATCATGATAACATATTGACAACGAAAGTGGTTACCAGGCAGCTTAGCCTATACATAAATACAGTAGGCTACCATGAAACTTAAGTAGATATGCGCGTTAGCTACGGTAAAACCGAAGTAAGGACTTTGTGGAGTACTGCTTATTGATTTACACATTTTTAAGTCTAGCTGCTGATGACGATGATGATTAATGTACAACGACAATCTGTTAATAATTTCAATAGAAGTTTTGTATAATTTTAAATAGTGGGCATATTGTAGAATCGAATTGGTGGCACCTTTATCTGCGTAACATACAAATGTTAAGTATTTTATATATATTTATACATAATATGTTTAAGTGTACTTAACTGAACAAGTTTTAAAATTTGACAAAAAAATCCGGTCGATCCAACATTGTTAAGTTTGGTATGTTGTACTCGCGATATTGACAGGCAGTAATATAAAGTAATTAATGCACAGTTTAATGAGTTAAAATATGTACAACTACGTATCCGGATTGTGGAAATGTGTTACATTATCATTTAAATGAACCAATAAGGTACGTCTGTAATAGTAATTAAGGCAATTATTAAATAAACACGGCTAATTACAACAGATTTCGCAACCAACCAAAATTTAATGCATAAACATTGGTTCAATGTTGCTCAATGCCACTCAAAATCAAAAAACTCGTTGGGCAATACTCCTTATATTTTATAAGAATGCTAAAAATTTAACTGGTAATTCAGCTTTATGAAAAAACATCGAAAATGTGTAATTAAAATGTTAGTTGTTTGTAAATAAAAAAAATTCTTACTTCTAAACGATCTGATTCGAATAAATGGGCGTTGCAGATCTCTTCCAACCCTTATGATCCGCCTTCATTTGCTAAATATAAATGTTACCAATTTAAAGAAATATACTTATTTCCATCGCAATAATCACTAATTTGCATAAAGCTTTTAATTGTCGTTTATTTTTTTTGAAGGTGGGTTATCTTACCCGTATAATATAACCGGATAAACTTTAAGTTGCCTTTAGTATCGCAAAATCTAAAGTAACAAAAAACGGGTTGGCATTTATTTGTCGCCATCTTTCCTATGTTCGATGTTACCACCTACGCATTGGTGATCAGAGGTGGGACCGGATGGGCTGTGACCCTCTTTAATATTTAATTCGCTTTGGTAAAATACCAATTTAGCTCAAAGAACAAAACCTACGCAAAATAAAACAGACTTAAAAGTTATCACATATTTTTTGTGTGCTAAAAACTAAACATAACTTAATATTCAGCATATTTTATTACTGTAATTCTGTGTTATTCTTTAAGAAAAAACCTTGTAATTAACAACAAATATAGTAAGAAATAGAAACAATATTATCATCTTTAAAAACAATGCATTGGTTTATAGGCGGTAGATCTTTCTTACTGGAGACAGTGTAGGATACCTACCTAGGTACTGTACAAAAATTACTGTGTTCCGATTTAAAGTGGGTTGTAAGCTAGTGAATTTACCGGAGTAACAAGACTTAACAGCTTATGTCTCAATGCGACCAGCGCAATGTGGTGCTGCGTATACCATCTTAACCAGAATTACGTTGTTATGGTAAAATGTATCCATCCATTTGTCATCAGTTGAACGTTTTGCTTGTATCGTCGTTTCATCGAAAAAAAAAACAGAAACAATAGCTACCAATACACAAACTATCTTTGAAGTGGAGATCTTTGTGTGAGGCCTATGTCTAGCAGTGGGCGTTTATCGGCTGACGACACAAACTATAAATCTTTGTAAATAATTACAATTTATTCCATAAATTGTCTCACTGAGTACTTATATTATATTAGAAACGGAAGGTTCAGCATATTTTGCATTGACAACACCGTCAACGCTTTTTTGTCCTATACACGTGTCCATAACAATATGACCTTACATTTTCGATGGAATACAAAGAACCACATTGCGCTAGTCGCCTTCAAACATAAGATTTCAAGTCTCGTTACTCCAGTAGCTTCACTAGCATATAGCACCTTTCAAACTAGAACACAGTAATGTTCGGACATTACTATTTGGCGGTAAAAGTAAGAGCTACAGTGGTATCTACCTAGACAGTCTTCAGAAAGAGAGACCTACGACCAGTATATGTAGTTAATTCAATTAAAATCGTCGATACCTCCGTGTTTTATTATTTCTACAAACCTTGTCGAACCCCGCAAACGTCGCAACAAACATATTAACAAGACATTAAAGCAACAGAGCTTCACAATACAGCGAAATGTATAGTTAAATCTGCAATCAGCACTCGGAAATGGAAATAAAAAGGGAAGGCTGAAGGCGTCTAGTATAAAATTCAGCAGAAAATAAAGTTACCCACGCGATCGCGATAAAGTCGGACGCACACAGCGCCAGCGCGAAAAGACAAGTGGCTTAATTGAGAGTTGACCCGTGGGGGGTCCACGAGGCGTCGCTTATGCTAATCAATTCACCACTAGTTTCCTTTTTTTTTTCAAACCACAATCGCCACCGGAATCGGGCCACGGGCTTTTTATACGAGTTCCGCGCAGGAAAACGCGGGAATTATGTGCGGGAGAATTCACCCGATTCCTGTTGTCGGAATTGTCGGGATTTATGTGTGGATTTTTTTTGCGGCACTTGCCGATGAAAACACCAGCGACATGACAAGACGTGATTCGTAAATGAAATCATTCGGAATGTAAGAAAAATTTTCGTTTCGTTTATATCACTCGGCGGTGGGAAGTAGTTTGTCAACAAACGTATCACCAACATTGTATTAGAAATAATGAAAACTACATTTAAATGGGAAGTATCGAAGAGTACTCTGAAATGACATCGTTATATGAATCTTGTATACCTTAATAGTAATTTTGAGATTTTTTATATTGTTAATGAAATGATTGTGTGAATTTTAATATGTACAGAACCCTGAAAAATCGTTACTTTATTCAGGCATCTAATAAAAGCAAGCGTATAATTTACATCAGTCGCAGGCGACTTAAGATATCTCCGTGAGAAATTCTGAGAAATAAATAAGGGTTACAAAATAAACAAGTTAAAATTGGATTCCAGAGGTCTATAAAATCAAAGACTTCATATAGGCATGGAATAATAAACTATTATCGACAGATATGTATAAATATAATAATAAAAAAAAATCATGAAGATTAAATTTCAAACGGCAAATTTTTCATGATTTGCAACAATATTCTACGGTTTTTATATTTCATTACTAACTTTATTTTAAATTTGGTTATCTAAGCGTAGTTGACTTTAACAATTGACAGTAAATTGAAAAATTCCAAACATTAAACTTTGGTTTACTACTTATATTGTAAATGATAAATTATCCAACTATTTATTCTTATCGTTTAATGTAATGTAATAAGAACTGCGGTGATACCTAGAATGTCTCTAAAGAGGAATTTGCAATCTTTAAATATATATTTCTATTGTATAGGTTACCTTTAATAAGTGTTTTATTAACTTTTACGAATATAAAAGCAATTTTCATTTGTTAAATTTTTTATGCGACCGTTAAAATACGGAAGTGGTAAGGTAGTAAGGTAATATTTTAATTTTCCATCAGTTAGTAACAGCGTTTGAGTCGGGCTTTAGTTTGCGTGCGCTTCCAGCCACTTGATAAATTTCACGCATGCCTTAAACTAATGTAAACTATTCGCTGTTGTTTTGGATTATACCATCTTTGTTTTAAATGTATTTAAAATATTTATATTGTACAAAATAATCTTTATTATTTACCACAATAAAAGATTTTAAATATATCAATACAAATATAATTAATACAATTGGTCATATTGACGAAGAAAAGTTGATCGAAAAGTCACTGATAGTAAATGATATGCCTGCTCATAACAATGTGAATGAAATTAGGATGGTATATACAACACAATATTGTCCTTATTATCTTGACACAATATATTAAATTAACTCAATAGTTTAACAAGCTATAACTTCTGTAGAACTTGACCAGAGTAAAGTTCGTTACTTATCAGCAAATATAGGTCCTCATGCATGAACATGACATGAATGAAACTTATTTTGTTTTCTTGCTTAAGTTTTATTTTAACTGTTAATAATTTTAACAATAATTTCTATATTTATAATTTGTGCTGATTGAATAAAAAGCATCTGGAGAATAAATACTTAAAAAAGTTATAGCTAATAAATAGGTTAACTTGTTAATAAAAGCTACTCACCTTTATACCAAATCATAACAACTTCGAAAATTATAAAATAAACGTAGAAAGCAAAGTAAATGGTAACTAAACATAATTTTTAACACTTTAAATTTAACTATTGTCCAAATTATACGGCGCCACGACCCTGACACGGAACCTTGACTCCGCGGTGAGCTGTATACTAATAATAACTATTAGATTAAACGCCCTTAACGCATTTAAAAAAGCACCCATAAAATATTTAGTGTGAGTTACGCACAAATTATAACAATCACGAACAGTTTCCACGCGAAATATGACGCGGAAGGGGTGGTAGTGGTGGTGGTGAAGTTCCAAACGCAAAAACTTAAAAACTCGACCCCCCTGTTAAGATTTTATCTCTATCCATGGGTTTATTTAGTACGTGTTTGAATTTACGAAGTACATTTATTTAAATAATTTTTGATATTATTATATTTTAAGTTATAAATACAGTCAGTGTACTATAAATAAAATACAAAGCGTATCTTATGATTATTTATAATTATTTTTTCTTTGTAATGCCGTTGTCTTTGTGGTACAATATTTACGAACCGTTGCCTTTGATATCCGCACCATAATCGTTTTATTCTCTAATTCATGACAGTTACCATTTTTAAAGTAATAAAAGAAATCACATTAATTTTTTATATTCGACGACGAGACGAGCAAGGCGTTCACCTGATGGTGAGTGATACGCTCACCAATGTAGCTCTGATTAAGATGGTACACACCTCACCAAATTGCGCTCACTGTCCTTAGCAAGCTATTGAATCTCATTACTCCAGTAATTTTATTAATTTACAACGCCCTTTAAATCGGAATACAGTAATGTTTACACATAACGGTTTATCGACTGTAATAGGAGCTGCGGTGGCACCTACCTAGACGGTTTCAGGTAACATACATCTTCCACAAGTAAAATAATTAGTAATATCATAAAAAATCACTTAATAAAATTTTAGTTGAAACTTCAATATTTGTTAAACGCAATAGTGATATGATACACCATGACTATATATTTCAATATGGAATAATTCAATTATTAATTTCCAATTAAAATATAACAAAGTAAGAAATCGTGGCATAAAATCCGTTTGAAATTATTATTTTTTTTAATACTTTGTTTACTGTTTCGGAGGGCAGGTTGGCGTGTCACAACTTACACGCCCCGAGTAATACAGCGTTTTGTCATCTAGCATTATGCTAATGGGACCAGCAATATTTTCGATACGGTCGCCCTTTCACGTCGCGCCAATTGGATACTAAAATATTATATTTTACTAACTCGCTATTACTAGTCTTTTTGTCGACGAAATTATTTTTTTAATAATATTAATATGATCTATAATCAAATTAACATCATCTTTAAGTAACTCGACAAATTTAATTTAGGCGATCAGTTGAAAGAAACTTACACTCATTTGCTATAATATTTAATTTGGAGAAATTACACCATATCAACTTTCTTATATCAACCATAAATGTATTATGTAATACATTTAAATATTTATTATATACGTACAATAAATGTGGAGAATCTGTAATACATAGACCAGGCCATAGACTAAAGTCATCAACCAGTATGTATCTTGATATTGATTAATCCACAAACTAAAAGTTATATAAAGCTATGTAGAATATTTCTTGAAGGACATAGATATCTAAAAGTAGAGATTGCTTGTGCATCAGAGTGTACATAGCCCTGCCTTCAGAAGACTCGAGAGAAGATAGGAAGCAATTGCAAAAGTAGAAGTTAAAAGAAAGCGTGATAATTGCAATTAAAAAGTTTCTGTATTCAAAAACTTTTTTATGAATGCTTCCAAAAAAAATAATCTGAGTTTCAGACCATAAACCCTGGATCCGTGAATCCAGTATTCGATGAGCTGCATCAGGCAATCAAATGGAAAGCATTATTAGACAACAGTAGGCAATAGGTAGAGAACTGATGGTGTCCGTTGCCAACCCTAAAGATCGGGCTGGCGACCTGCGCCTGTTCCTGATATTCGCGTGTTACGCTCACGCTTTGGCTTGTTCATAATTTTTTCGATTTTCACGGTGATCGGGAGTGGCGATAGCGCTCATTTCCACATCGGGCACGCACCAGGTCACTTAATTCCTGACTTAGTACCGCATCACATCCTGATAAGTATTTTTAATTTGAATAAATTATTATTTAAGGGTGTTATCGGTGCGTTATGGGCGGTTTAATCATAACCGTGCCCTTTCATGCTATAACGTCACAGTACGGCTTAGTGATGGGAAATTTTATGTACTCTTTAATTAATAAAATTTGTAACGTGGATTTCTATATGTATTGTATTAATTAACGTCTAGGTAGTTACCACTGCAAATCTTATTGCAGCCGATAAACAGTACTGTAAACATTACTGTGTTCCAGTTTGATGGATGCTGTAAGCTACTGAAATTGCTGAGGCGACGAAACTTAAAATACTATTTATCAAGAAGACGAACAGAATCTTGTGTTGTGTATACCATTTAAATTTAGGCTTCATTGTTATGAGTAAGAGTTTCACTTACCATCAAGTAAAAGTGTTGCTCATCTCATTGCCTCATTGAATAAAAAAAATTTGCATATTACTGTTTGTCGGCTGCAATATGAGCTGTGACGTTATATACCTAGACGGTCTCCGGTAAAAGAGACCTACGAATAGTAAAACCTATTCTGTCAATGTTTAAAAGTTGTATAATACTTTGCTCATTGTAACATGTAAATTATTTTTTTTTAGTTTTAAGTGTGATGTAGCAATAACATTTATATAATTAATTAACCAACATCACTATGAAGGTTTTACGTTAGGCACGAGAGGTGTCGTGGCGGTCGCTGCGTTGGCGGGAAACTAACAAAATGGCCGATAAAGATGTCACGCGTTTTAATAATTTCGGTCCCAGGCGCCGATCGCGGTGCCAGATTGCCTTTTTTACGAGAGAAAAGAAACTTATTTTACTGATCCAATAAATTGTTACATTGTTTTTTTTTAATTATTCGCCCTACGAAATTTATAATGTACAGTATATTATACTTAATATGATTATTAATAAATTTATTTTCTTTTGCAGAAACAATATCGTGATGCCACATACAGGTAAGGAACTTTCAATCAAAAATTAACACAAACGACAATTAAACCACACACGGAAATTTTAACATAAAACTTAGTTTCATTGACAATTAAGGCCAACGGCGATTTTGATAACACTGAAATTTATACGAAAAAAATCGTCCGCCGGTAATCACATTATCTGTATACTTAATTGTAAACAATTTAAAAGCATTGCCTGGCGAAGCGCGCACATTTTCCACTCGAAACTAAGTGACACAATTATTCTACATAAAAAAAAAATACGAGTGCGCTCAAATCTTAATTAAACTAAACGGCTCACATTTAAAGCTCGCACCGACAAACCACCGCGCTGATAAGGACGGTTTGTCTTTAAGGAATTCACCTCGCGCGTTTGAATCATAAGCGTTTCAAAGAACCCTGACCACTGCCTCCGAACCATTAACGGTAATTAAGGCAATCGAGGGCCGAATCTCGTATCGAGATAATATCGGATCCGTATCGAAAAGCGGCCCACCCGGGCATAAGCGACTCGTTCTCTAATTCATTATACATGCTTAAACTTACATTAGTCTCTTACCCGCGTCCGATGACGTCAAATCACTTAAATCTCGCTCAGTTTTTCTTTTCGACCGAAAAAAAATCTCGTGTCGCCATTTTGGACTTTATATCGACTCCCGTAATACATCGGTGTTGTAATTATTGCTAATAAAATATCATTTTTATCGTAATATCTCATACACTAGTCATAAAAGTGATGATATCGGTGCATTAAAGATATTCCACCTCTTTGATACGGCACCGAATATTAATGTTAATTTTTTTTTTCTTCAACGGGATCACACACGTCGTTTCCGGATTTTTTAAGACGCCTCTTGAATTTTACTCGTTTCTATCTCGCTACCTAATAATCTTAATGAGCGTACCGGGTAGCCGGCGAGGAGTTTCGGCGGTTGCGTTATCGATCTTATTATCGATAGGGTGAATAATATCGACTCGACACATTCCAGGAATATATACATTCTCATGAACTTTACTGGTGATAGGTGTCTATTGCCATAAGTATCATCGCAGCACCACACAGCAGAACATTACTGTGGTTCATTTGTCCTTATAAAGTACGTAGTAGTGTAATTACTGGAGTAAAGAGACTGTCTCATATCTTAACACGAAGAGCAGTGCGGTGTATATTATCCTTACTATCTCCACATCGTTATGAGAAGGCGTGTCACTTATCATCGAATGATTGTCTTGTTTATCTTGTCACTTTATTCAGTGTAACAATAAGTATAAATTCTAGTGCTATTCCTAGCGGTGTATAATAGAATTTGAATCGAGGACATCGAAATAACTTAAACATTGACATAATAATCATTTTGAACTATTTATATAAGAGAATGGAAGCATGGTGTTTAGGTGTTAAACCCTTTTTTTTGTCTTAACTCCTCCTTTTTATATTTAATTTAGGTTCTAGATACGAATGAAAATAGGTTGATTTATTTACACATTATACCATACCGCCTAAATACGCATAAAAAAGGTATCAATTAAAAACAAAAGCTTCTTTTTTATACTAAAAAATGAGAACAAAACCTAAAAGAACAGTTTAACTCTATAAAAGATTTTCATTTCAGTAAACTAGTATATCATCATTAGTATATTTTTTGCCTGGACTTTAAATCTACATACTCATACTCATTAATTCTGCTCATTATTATTTCTTCTTTATTAGTTATATGATTTACTTTAACGGTGATTTACACTGATCTATTCTCATATGTACAGTGTCAAAAATGTTATTAACGACTGTCCATATAAATTTATGTGTCCAACGGCGACACCCACGCTATCGAGGGTATGGATCTAACCCGTCGGAGTGGATGCGATCACCTGATCCGTGGAAGTTTTTATCTTCTTCATGACGCGTCGCCAACGGGCGAGCTTTTGACGCCAAATCAACTTATCGGGTTCTCTGGGTGGTGGTAATCACTGTACATCGACAAGATGAATATGGACAACACCACTTTTGAATTTATCTTTTATTATTTGATAACCAATCTTTTTAATCAAGGTTTGTGCTATTTGATATCCTTTTTATTAAGCAAGAGCTTTTAAGGATTTTACGCAACTAAATAATAAACATCAATATTTAGACCACTAATACATAAAGGCTAAATGTTAACGAATTGAATACAAGTCAGAATAGGACCATAGCAAAAGACAAAAAAGTATACTTACAACTTAGTTCTGTACTTATATGACGGAGTATTTAAAATATAGTAATAACGTGTGATTAGAAAAATTAATTTATCGGAGTAATAGCAAAGTATCATATTTTTGCTTTTCTTCATTATCTTTATTGGTTAATTCTAAAAAATCTTTTAATATAGTATTGGTAATATAAATCTTATTAATAAATAAAATATTGCTTCTTAGAACTATTTACATAACTATGACAAGAACTTCGTTTATCTAGAAATTTTTTAAAACCCTGATGATAGTTGTATCCGAGGTAAAAAGAAGTAATACTCTATTTAGCACCATTATATAGGTTTGTTATTGGTCTCGCGTTCACTTGAATGATGGTTTCTCAAAAGCTGCGGAACATAAAAGTCTGTAGACTTCACACATCACGCTTGGTGTTTGTCAGTCTCAAGATTTACTCCACGATTTAACAGATCTAGACCGAGTGCTATCAAGTGACGATTGTGAACGGAGTCCGCTAGTCTCATCCACATTATCGTAACCGAGCAGTGACGGGACCGTTCCGTATCAAACGGATCTAAAACATCACATTCGATTTTCTACTTCGTTGTTTACAACTGTGTTACAATTTAACGTCGTAAACTTTTATATTTTATTGTCAATTAATTGAATTGGAAAGGAAGCCGGGCCGCGGGAGTCTCTTGTGGACACATCAACCGACCAAAGACAAGATATTCATGAAACCTTAATTCAAAATTTTTATTTATTATTATATATTGTAATAAACATCCATCATCTACGTATAAAAGTGCGTGTTAATTAAATACAATTTCTACATAAAAACAATTCATTATACGCGATAACCATAATCATAAATTTTCCGTTTACGAAATAATTACTTATATGCAATATCTCTCATGCTTTAATTTCACAATTTTCGAGTTCCGATACAAGTGAACTTTTATCAGTAAATTGCATATTTACTAGTATATTTAATTTGAAATAATTACGAGATAACCTCTGTCCGTCTAATAGTCCAACCAACCCTACTTACTACTCTGCAATTCAGATCAATTCAGTGTTTATTTTTAACATCATTTTTAGTCAGTATTTTCAAAATATATAAATTTTTTTATGACATAGATATTGTTATCAGAAAAATATACAATACATACAATACTATATATATACAATAATACAATACATTTGGACTAACTAACCAATAAAATAATGAAGTGACTACCCCGCCGGTGATGCGACTTTCTAAGTAATCACTTTCCACCACGATTTGCTCCTTTTTTCCACTTTCACTTTAAACTTTCATTTGATTTTGAAGATATAGCTTACCGTGTAAAAGATGACCAATGAATCACTCTAGTATATTTTGTAAAACTAAGAATGACATAGGTCTGGTTCAATAATCTCTTCGACGACTGGTTTGAGATAGCCTGTATTCAGCGCTTTTCTAACCTTCACTAAATTGTTTACAATCATATTTCGAGGATCAAAACTGTGAATAAGAGTGGATTTTTTTGAAAACACTCCAATTATATGTGGCTCACTGTACCTAAGCCGCCGACAGTGTACTTTCATTGCCGGAGCCGCAATAACTCGAACTAATTAAAGCACTGTAACACAGTTCAGATTTTAATTAAGACTAAGCAATAAAAACCGAATACGGTAACGAAACTTGCGTAAAACTTTTTCATGCCACACAAAACTGTTCGCCGGGATCGAACTGACAATTAATTTCTTTTAAACGATGAGCCGACGAACAACGTGGTTGAGATAGTATACACAGCACCACATTGAGCTTGTCACCTTGAGACACGTGTAAAGTCTCATTACCGCAGTAATTTCACTAGTATACAGTACGTTTAAAACCGGTACACAGTAGATTGTACAGTAGTATTTGTGGTCTGAAATAGGAGTTGCGGTGATTACTTACCTAGACGGTCTCCGACAACAGAGATCTACTATCAGTAAAAAAAATTAATTACCGTTGTTAAGCAAAAGTGTATATTGCAATAATATGTTTTAAGACACAAGGTCCATTTGGAAAACAACGTCTGTAATTTCTTGCATATTGTCTCATCATCACTAGCGTCAAATTATTTTTGACAAACGTAATATTTACCGTATCGTAAACGTCCTAATATCATATTTACATAAAAGTTAATAAAAAATAAACGTAACTAGTCTAAAATAAGTAAAAACGTATATGATAATTCAAAAATTACTCCGTTATATCTGTTTGGGAGTGCTGAGATGATATTGATGGGTTATTAAAAGGTAACACGGAGCTTTGTAAAGCGGGACATAAAAGGAGGTTGAGTATGTTGTAAAAATTAAATCGAGCTATTACATTTTATTGACACCGTTTACCGGGTTTCAAGTGTAAGGCAGAGTGGTGACCTGTCACAGATTTGCGGCCACGCATGATTAGTATTGAGAATGCATCGCAGTTACTTGTATTTTTAGTTTGAGGGCAGAGATAGGCGTGGTGGTAGATACTACGATCGAGACTCCATTGGGTTTAAGTCGGTAAGAGGTCACTATGAATCTTTTGCTCATGTAAGTAACCAGAAGAACGTATTTAGGAAAAGAATCTGTTTTAATAAACATCATACTGACTGGTTGTTGACATCAGCATCATAAATTGTAATAAGAACACTTAAGAATATCTCATGATTAACCTTTAAAATATTACAAATATCAACAATATCTCGTGGACCGTAAAGCGATAATCATACAGTGAAATAATTATAACTTTTACAATATTTATTTGATGCATATTTGTGTAAAGGACCAATTATATACAAATAGTGAACCTGTGAAATAAAAGTTGAATCTTTCTTCACATTCATACAAGACATTAATCTCTAGTTCATATTATATACAAACGCTTCCACCCACAACGAAACTCTCGAAGTATTTAATTTTTTATTTAGTTTCTTCCCTAGTATCACAAAATTTTACGAAGATTACGTCCATAATCTTCAATTTGTATTAGTTGCTATTGGCTATCAAAATCACCAAAGTTTCCAAAAACAACAGTTGAGAAATCATTACTTGTGCAGCATCAACGGCATGTTACGTTTTTTGTTATATTTTCTATATCATTATGTCTTGTTGCATGCCGATCGAGTCAAAAACTTGCGGATCGACTTCTTTTTGTATTAGCTTATTAACATTTGTATAATAATTGTAAATTGAAATCAGTTTATAAAGTAAAAATATGCTTCACACGATAAACTGCATTCAATAAGATAAAATATTTCACTTGGATTTCTAAACAATTCATTACCTCACAGAATTATTAAAAGTTTGATTGTTTCGCAAATTAGCAGTCATGTATATTAGTAAAATACTTGTAAATTTTTACATAGATTAGTCTTAGTATATTATATCCGTCTTACTGCCCTTAAGAGTTTATTTCGATGTATTGTAGATTTTTAATCTACATAAATATCTTTATCAATATTGTTACCAGCCAAAAAATATTTATTTAACAAATCAATAAAAAGGTTTTCCTTAAGTTATTTTTATCTCGAGGAAATAGTTATAATTTGTATATACTGGTAAAACAGAAACAATTTGTTAAAAACGATAAAATCCATATCAACATCAAATTCAATGTTTTACAAGTTTTAAAAACATTCTTACATATTTCTTTAAAGTTTTTCTATTAATAACTGCTGACGTTTACATAGCGACCGCATTGAGCGGCATTCTTTCTAGTTTTCTTAACACGATTGTAAGAGGATTAATAATGAAAGAAAAAAAAAACTCAGAACTTGAATAAAACAGTAATCAATGGAGCTAAAGCGACGACGTTATCCAGATATTATCTGCCCGATTTAAATGTAACTAGCCGAACCAACCAACACGGCATGTAATCTACTCTGTTTATCACAACGATAATAGTAGATACAGCTTTCTTCTCATGCCACATATAAAAGTATCTAAACGAAAATTTTAAATCACTGCTATAGATATTGAAATAAAATCAAATAATGGATGTTACTAGTGTATTTGTAAATAAAAGTTACTTTTAATTTATTTCAAGCTGACTTTAAACTTTTTCTGACTGTATATTTACGTAAATTTTGTTTTAGATAATCTATGTTTATTCTCTCAAATAATAATTATCTGATGCTTACTGGTAATTAAGATACCATTATTATGCATATTTTAAGAGCAATATTCTGCTCTCACGCTCTTTTTTATTATACTTCTCTAATTTTGATTAGTTGTAACGTCCGCTAGTGTTAAAATATTATTAATTACATCTTCCTTACAATCTTCAGGAATGGACACCACATCTTTTCAACTTTATGTTTTTCTTTAATCGATTCGTTCTCAAATTCCTCTGTCCCTTCAGAAATTTTATAAGCTTTGGGTTTCATGAATTTTAAATCATTAAGACTCACTCCCTGTTTTATCCACATTGCACAATATCCAGATCCTGAAGTAAAAGAAATTTAGATAAAACATTATCTGATTATATATCCTATGTAATAATTATATTATTTAATGTATATTTTGTACTCATAAATATAAATTAAGCTAAATAACTAATCTGATCTTGATGTTACTATTATATGTCTAGTTGACTGATTTGTATTTACAGTCGTCGGCAACCTTAAGGATATCAAGCTAACTTATTATTAAATATGTGGCACAACACAAACAACTTACAACTTTATACATAACGCGGCATTTTTTATCATATTTATGTTACAACTAACGTGTTTATAAGTGTATATTTTAATTACACTCACTGTCATAATTTTCGATAATATCTGGCCTGTGTGTCCCCACTGTGTAATATTTCAAGTTAGAGACGGCCGCCGCGTACTCCTCGCATCTACACCTGTCCATTGTTAGTGGGTTTTTATATTATAAAATATCAAACACATTCAAAACATTTGTAAGCGCAAATTTCTTTGTAAATAAATTGACATATTTGTAGCGTCAAACTTCGTTCATGTCAAAGCTTGTTATTGGTTCATGATTTGAAAATTAATGTTAAAAATTCTAGTGACAAGAAATTTTGCTGGTTGAATACTATATTTAATGCCAATGCATATAAATAAAAAAATAATTTATAATTTAGACGTATATGTACGTCACATTAAAGAAAATATTTTGCAATATTGATCACTTTTAAAAATGAAAGCGCCTAAAATGTTTAATTAAATGATTGCTTGCTTAAAGTATTTGATCCATTTAGACAACAAAGCTCTTTTAAAGTCTAAACTTGACTAGACATATAAAAAACATCTAATTTTATAAATACAAAACGTCATTACTGTACTATATCATAAAAAAAATGTTGTAAGTTAATCTTGTATCGATGCGATAGAAGTTTGTTAAAAGGGTCGATGTGGTGATAAACGTTTAAATATTACACAGAATAAACTTGTAGTGGGAAAACTACAACTTCGTTTATTACCCCGTAACCTTAACAGAAGAGTTGCGAATAACATAACACCATAACAGTCTCTAATGACTAAAATCATATTCAGTTTTTATATTTGCTGTAAAACTTAGCGGCAATCTCTTTTCGATATCACATAAAACGACTACCGCTACTTAATACGAGGATATTACATGGAATTGATATCATTTCATGGCTCATGCGTACACGCTTCGTATGACTTTAACATTGTCTAAATCATCAGCTAAAAAAATAATCTTCGATTTAAAATACTACTAAAAATTTTGTAGTATTTAAAATATAAAAACTCTTACAAATATTTCAGCAATAGATATTCCAGTGAAACCATATTTTTTCCTCTTTATTTTCTCAATCATTTGTAGAATTAATTTGTCATCTTCGTTTCTACGCAGTGATAAATACTAAGAATATTCTGATAATTTGACGTCATTATTATTATTGAAAATAATCTAACATCTAGTGAAATTAATTTTAAATGTTTATGAAAAAGTTACAATAGCACAGCAATGAATTTCTTAACATGTTCAAAATAAGAATATAAGAAAAAAAATTATAAATATTTCGTTTTGGATTACTAAAACATTCTGGATAAGAAAATTTAATTTTTATGACTTTTTTAGAAAAGTCTTCTACTATTTATTAATATTATCTTTACATATTTTAACCTATGTATTTATTTGTAAGTATAATACTTCATAAGTTGATAAGAAAAGAATAATTAAAGGCATTAGGCGCCCCCTTTCATTATTAATATTTTGTAAGTTATATCGTAAATAAACTAGCTTTTCTTTTCTTACTTTGTTTTCGTTTCTCTACTTCCTTGTAAGTCTCGATTATAAACTTACATCGCTTTAAGAATCAAATGGTATAAGTTGAAAGCGAATCACCGGCAGCCTACCACTGCGTCAATTGGCGGCGTTATAAAATCAGTCACAAGTTATAAACCGTGCAATAACTTGCGCGATATACGAGCGATATTCGCATACAACGAAAAAACACTAAACAACCTTTTATAGCCGGCCGATTGTAAAACTGGGAGCATATTAGCGATACAGCAATCTTCGGGCGCGTGCAAATCGTATTTTTAGAGTGATTCCGCGAAGCTTACATCATAAAGTGCAAACATTTGCATCCCCCCGGCGACCAAAACTGCTCATTCCGAATCGTTACCTTTTTTATATGAAACGAAAGTAACAAACAAGCGAGCTGATCACCTGCCCGTAATTGATCCATGGACTTGCAAACATCTTTATTTATTCAAACAACTATATTATATTAAAGAAACGAGAGCGTCTCATTGCAGACATTAAGTGATCTTATAGAAAATACATAAATGTTACTCTGCGGTATATTACATTGGTGAATTATTCAGACCATATAAATAATTTTAAGTGTGAGCTGAATAAAATTGCCCTGGCTGAAGAACTTAAACCATTAGATTAAAAAACGGCACTCTCCTTTTTAGAGCCGCGGTGCCAAAAGTGGTTAATGGTAAAATCTTGGCAAGAAAATGGCAACTTTAATAATAGGTTTTAAAGTTGTTGATAAATAAAATGTATAGTTTAAGAAAAATTTGTATCTACAGCTTATAATGAAATCGGCTCTTTATAATCTTCAAGAGAGATCTTCGTCTATCGTCGACGTAATCATGATTATGTTTAAATACAATTAAAATATTTCGTAACAAATAACATCGTTTAACAAACCTGAAAATAAATAGAATACTAATCATACTTTGTTAAGAATGTTTTGAAACGGGAAACTCATTCAATGGCTATCAAGTGCGCGCATCGTTATTTTATTATGAACATATTTTTATAGCTTTAAGGATTACTATACTTAATACACGATATTTACGAGACACGTTATAACCGTGATATTGGCGAAAATGCTTATACACAACGGTCGATGTTTGTGTATGGTGTAAAACTATAACGGGTGCGTAAATTTTGTAAACAATTTATTTTCGTTTTGTAAACTATGAAGATGCTGTAACCACTTACTGATAACTATAATGTAAATATTTTGGTAGAGAATCATTCTATATCATTTATTTATTTATTTAGACACACCAACAGCAATACATACAAAATATTCAAGCTTAAAATTAACAATTATAAGAATA
>DWLS01000594.1:0-28474 GCA_018246255.1 Pachliopta kotzebuea
TGAAATTACTGGGGTAACTAGACTTATGTTTCAAGGCGACTAGCGCAATGAGGTGCAGTGTATACCGTCATAACTAGCGCCATATTCTAGCGTATCACTTACCATCAGGTGAACGGCTTGTTCGTCTAGTTCCACCTTTAATAAAAAAAAACAAAAGTATCCTTCGTCCAATAAAAATTTGTTCGTTATTTTTTACCTTATCTACTACCTAAACGGTTTAATAATAGTTGATTTTTTTTTATGTTAGCTGTTGATATTTATTGAAATAGTATTGAAAAAAGAGACTGATAATATCACTCTGATTAAGATGCTAAAACAGAATTAATATAAAAAGGAAATGAAGTTACGTAACCGTAGTACTAATTACAGTTAACGACGTATATTTTCTTACTAATAGCACAGTAGCATAGTAAATTTTACTAAAAGAAGTGCTTAGAAGTGAACACCGCTGCTGTATAGACATGGTTTATAATAGAAATGCTGCCTGAATATATAAAGCGTCTATATAGTTGAGTCGTAAGTAAATATACTAGGACTATCCTAGACCAGAAATTAGATGAGTATAGCCAAAGATTTTTGGTGGTAGATCTCTGTTGCGGTAAAACCGTATAGGTAGTTACCACCGAAGCTCATATTTCTACTGCCAAATAGTAATGTGCAGACATTACTGTGTTAAGGTTTGAACGACGCTATAAACTAGTAAAATGTCGGGGTTACCAGACTTAACACCTTTAGTCTCAAGGCGCACGCACAGTGATGCTGTGTTTACCATCTCAACCAGCGACACGTTGTTATTTGCAAGCATATCACTTACCGTCAGGTGAATGCCTTTCTCGTCTCGTCACTTGAATAAATAAAAAAAAAACGGGTTAATGTCGCTCTTTGGAAGAGACCTCGTAAAAAAGTGGTTGAAAGCTGATTATATACAAGGTAAAATTTACAAATCTTCTTTTTATTATATATTATGTATACGTTATGTATATATATATATATATATTATATGTATGTGTATATATATAACATGAAAAGGAAAATATATGTTTAATAATAAATTTTTAATAAATGTACAGTAAACAAATAACATTAGCATATAAAAATTTTTATATTTACTTCAGTGATAGTACTTTTACATAGGATTTATTTCTTACAATATTCTTTTCAACAATAGCCAAAATAACTTATAAAGATATATAATTATATCTTAATTAATGAGGTAAAACTTGTGTATAAAACAGTTTTACATAAGAAATACTTAGAATAATTAAAAACACTGAAAAAAAGTTCTTCCTTTCATGAGAGCGTAATGGAGACGAGAAAGGTCTTTACGCTTCTTAAATTCGGCTCAGCTTACTTGATGTTCCCTGTTTTTTTTATAACACAGCAAAGAGAGTTTTATTATTGGAATAAAAAGCCTTACGTTTTAAAATAACAAAAAATATTGAGGGAATGCTTAAATAAGTTATTAATATGGAGTTGTAATATTTCCAAATTTTATAATTTTTTAGCCGCTGGCGACAGGTCTCTGTTACCGGAGAATGTCTATGTAGATATCACCGCAGCTCCTATTGCAGCCGTCAAAAAACACTGTGTAATCTTTACTGTGTTAAAGTTTGAAAGGTTCTGTAGCTAGTGAAATTACTGAGGTAACAGGGCTTAACATTTCATATCCCACAGGCGTAATGTGGTGTGGTATAGAGCGAAGTATATCACTTACCCTAAGTTAAATGTGTTTTTCACTTTGTCGATTCGTCGAATAAAAAAGCCTTAGAGTTCGTTGTAGACAGAGTTTTTCGCGATTAGTAGGTACAATGATAATTATAGTAGTAAGTATATTTGATAGACAAATTTAATAAAAGGTGACGATAAATCTCTTTTATAACTGTGATTGTCTAGGCGACTATTTTTGCATCTAAAACTATTGCATCTATGCATCTTATAATAGTTTATTTTTAGATGTATCTTAAAATAAACTATTGTGTCTAAATATTAATGTAAAGGCATTTTAACTAATTAAGTTACTGAGATATTAGAATATTCTATTTACTCAAGTTAACAAAATATTTAAAAAAAGTAAAAGTTCCGTCTTTGCTTTTAATGTCGCATACTATCGGGTGAATGCCCTTCTTAACAACTGCTTTATAACATCGCTTAAATATATAAGAAAAACCGCATAGTCTTGGTTATTAAAGAAAGCTGTATGTTAATGCAAAATAAAACAAGAAGTTATATATAATATAGGTGAGTAAATATGTTCTTAAATCATTGTTCCGGAGGTATATATATCTATAAAAGTACTAATAAAGTATATGAATACCTAATAATCATTTTTATATCCATCATAAATGATAGAAAAAAAATGTTCTTTTAAAACAAAATGGTTGTCAATAACAAACATTTTGTTTCAGGAAATTATGGCGGAAATATTGCAACGGAAATGTTGATAAATATTGTGAATACTGTACCGATACAATCAAAATTCCCATCTAACTTTTGGACTGCGACATTGTACATTAAACATCATATGCCTTTTTCAATATTTATCTACCTACATCACATATCTATGTAGTAAACCAACTTCAAATTTACTGTGATAGACTTTTTAAAGAATACAGAGAAACTTCGGAACTTTAACAGATGAACATATATCTATAACAGGAGTTTTTAGTAAATCTGTAACAATTTTTAATATTTTCTAATCGTCTCCAGAAAACGCCAACACCGGCATTCCCGTGTTTTAAGACTTATACCGTTGAAATGCTCAGACGTTTCCTATTACCGGCGTGTCAAAAATACACTTCAATACTCCTTGTAACATTTCGATAAGCTGCTGAAATGAAAGACAAGAAAAATATATATTTCTTTAATTTCACACAATTTATGAAATATTTAATGGTAATAAAAATGTATTTACATTGAAAGTAAAATTTTTATTTAAACTTAGTTTTATTATATTGTGATCGCAAGGAAAGCCTCTTATCCCGAACTTCTTGACCTCGGTAGAGGCCTATATCCAGCAGTGGACTGCCGCAGGCTGTTGATGATAACGAAATTTTGAGCCTTGTATGAATGACCTTCGAAAACTGGAAAGTGGAAAATAAAAGATTTTAATAAGGGCAACATCAATAACTTTTAGTTACTATAAATTATCTTTATATTTATTTAACTATATTCATTGATAAAAAGTGAACTTAAGGCTTTCGGCGTTATCTTCAATTTTACTTTAACTGGTACAGAAATGTAATGACGTATAAAATAATTTCTAAAAAAAACCATTACGTTCTATTTAGTATTTAATACGTCTGGCATACATAGTATTAAAAATATTAGCTAAATAATTTTTTCATTATCTTAAAGTAATGCCTAGTAATTAGAAAAACTGGAAACCAATGTAGTGTAGAGAAAATAAGATACAGTATACTACGAAAAAATCATATAAAAACAACTATTTTACGTTTTATACATAAATTATATTTTGTTATAAACCTACGAAGTTTCTCGTCTACATACACACAACCACATCAAAGAAAATACGACGCCGTTCACCTAATACCTCGGCCGCATTCAATAAATTGATATTGTGTTCGTGGACCACTCAATATGATATGTTTGAGTTACCAAGAACTGAATTGAATCACAACTCCGACGTCTAAGATACGTAATCTGCTATACAAACCTAGAACATAGATCCAGTTCTACAGTAAAAGGTTTATTGCCTTATTCGTGGAATATCGTAATTCATCGTATAAACTGTGTTTCATATGGAAATTGTATGCAAACAAAGAAGAAAAATGAACATTTAAGTTTATTCTGTAGAATCTTAACAACTGGACAACGTAGAAAAAAATTTTAACTCAAATTCGTAATTTATTTAGTTTCATGTAATATCCGTATAGGATAATGTTACTCTACTTAAAAAATTAATAGCCACTGGATTCATACAACAGTAAAACGTATTAAAATACGATGTATTTTATATGTATGTTATATGAGAACGTCCAGTAATCGATGTGAATTGGTTAAGTTGATGTTGTTTATTTAACATGTAAAGTAATAATTAAACCACAGGTTTCCCACCATCCTCATTTAAGCTGGAGGCGTGAAATAAATATTTATAACAAAGTAAAAGGAGAATGAATGAAGAGAATGAAATTTAAATGAAAAGAAATTAAATAGAGAAGGTAAAAGGTTGCAGAGGAATGAGAAAAAAAGGTTTTCTGTGATTTTTTTTATTCGGCGAGACGAGCAAGGCTTCACCTGATATTAAGTGCTTTCTTTTTTTTCGTGTCGTTTTAAATTAAGTGGTTCATTAGCCCAGTAATTTCACAAGCATATAACACCTGTCAAACGGGAACACAGTAATATTGTTTGGAGGTAGAAACAGGAACTGCAGTAGTACTTACCTATATAGTCGGCAATATAAACCTACCACCAGTGCATTTACATGGGATGATGTTTCATAAGTTATTCTTAAAAATGAAACTTGTACTTAGATAGATCTTTTTTTATTATTCTAAAGGATAAACTATACTTCCCTAAGTAAGGTTTGTAAACACAATAAACTTTACTGCCCCTATAATAAAACAAGAACCCTCCGCAAGATGATAAGTTCATCACGCTCTGTGTTCGGAGCTTACTAACCGCACATAAAATAAAATCTCCTCAAAATGTTTCTTATTTCACTATCTAAGAATTTTATATTATTCTAGAAATATATTCCTTAAATATCATTATTCATTATTTATTTATGAAAAAACATTTGTCGAAGTTTCCAAACGATATAAACTTTATCAACTCAGTCCACCCATATGGAAATACCGATAGATACAAACATTAAATAAATAAATAAACAAAGTAATTGTTGTGATCATAACTTACTGTCCATTTGTGACATACCGCTGTAGAATTTTTGATTAAATTTTGGTTTTATCATTAAAAAAAAATTAAGATATACATTATATTACATAAAATAAAAACACAAAGACTCTGTAAGATCTCGGTTAAAATATTTATAAATAAACGGATGAAAATATTTTAAGTTATACAAAACTTTAGATAGTTATCTATATACGTTTAAAAACAACCTCAAAGCGAAATGTGATTTTGCTGTCGATGTTCGCGAGACAAATTTTAACAGACAAGAGTAAAGTTGCTTTATAAACTAAAATATCTGACGTACAACGCAAACTTCATCTTAAATTTATGATGGTAGCGGTGCCTTGTATTTTCCAGTATAATTACTTAAACAATCTTACATAAATTAGAAACAACGACGACGAATCATAACTCTTTAAATAAGCCAAAGCGTACTCGGAAACTTTCAAACTATTATACTTTATCGTAGAGTGTTATGGAAATATTAAGTATAAGCGAGTGTTTTTAGCTATTAATAAGTAGTTTAAATTGGACGTTTATATTTATATAAAAGTTCCCAACGAGACGTCAAAGTTGTGTTTAGTTATACCGCATATGAAAATAAGGCTTTGGTTTTCCTAGACATTTTATTAGCTAGAGCGCTTCGAACTGGAACACAGTAATATTTTACACTACTATTTATTGGAAGAAAAACTCTAAAAAATAGCTCACTAAGATCTCCGGAAACTGGGATTAGTAAAATGATTTTTAAAATAATATATTGCGCTGGTGTATGTAATAGGTCTTGTGAACTCTATAATTAAACAACACATATTCAAACTGGAACTCAGTAAAAAATATATAAAGAATAGGTTAAAAATATGATATTATAATAAACCATATCCCTGGCTGTTTCATATCTGAGATATAGTTAGGTTTGTTAAAATAAATTACCTCGAAGTTATATGAACATAAGTAATTGTGTTCGTAATTGAGCTACGAACGTTTCGTTAATTGCTTTTTTAACGAAACATTCGTGATTTAGGGAAGAGAAAATGTAATTTTTTATCTTCACACTTTAAACTTTGCACAAATTTAGGTTAATGGAGTATTAGCCTCTGCTCCGGAGTAAACTTCGAGGAACGGAAATATTTAAGTTACAAACGAAATATTTTTCGGACATTGAAAAGCTAATTATATCGCCTTCATTTTGGCGCTTACTACAAAATTATTTATAACTTTTAAAATTTTATTTTTTCATCCATTTCTTTGTATTAAGAAGATTTTTTAACATTTTAGCATTACGACTATTGATCAGAAGTCGTTTGCCGACAGTCTTACCGGCGAAATCGTTCCAGTTACTTTATTTAATTTCAGTTCATTATTAACTGTTATGTTTAAAAAATATAATATATATAGTAAGTCAAATGTAATAATAGATGAAAATATAATAAGAGGCTTCAATATACAGAATACAGTAGGAGAGAATGGCTTGTAAGTGGTTAGTCAGCCAATTTGCGGATATTCTCATGAGCTTTGAATGATCGTACACAAAGTTATTTATATATGTCTTGTTTACTGACGAAATGCCGACTATCTTATTTCTAAATTGTGACTTATAGTTTTAATATAAATAATATAAAAAAATACAATAAAGAAAACAAAACCTTTGAAGACTTCCGCATAATAAATTCACCCCGTCTGTCACTTGGCTGTGACAGTCGTTGAATTTACATAGAAATTAAAAAGACTTCGCTCTGTGTTGTGCATTAAAAAGAGGAACACTTACAACAAAGCGACAAAAGGACTTAAGAAATTTCATGCGGCTTTTCCCCACTTACGATTCCAAGTATTATGAGGCTTTGATATTTAAAAAAGTGAACGAATACATATATCATAATAATAAATCATTTAAAAAAAAACTGAGACAAGAGATATTCTTAAAAACATCTGTATTATATATGAAGTTAAACAAAAGTAAATTAAGTTTATAATAATGTCGTTACTTTTTTATTTTATAATTTAAAATTGAGTAATACAGGAAGTAGTTTAAATTTGTTAAAAACAACTTTAAAAATTATAAATTCAAAATGTATAGAATTTACTTCAAGTTCATAGCACATTAACTTTAAAAGCTAAAGTTAAAGCTCGGCGATTGAAATTTAACTACTGATTTCTTATTAACTTTTTATCACTTCAATTATTATTAATGTTGACAATAGACACTCATGAACATAACGGTACTAAGTTTTTATAATTGTTTTTTGTTTCTTCAATAGGTTATTATTTTTCTTTTATTTTAGATGACAAGAAACTGCAGAACTAAATATGATTAAATACTCATCTAGATATTCTGGCATGAATATCTTTCGCTACAAAAACAGCAATGTAAGACAGAATTTCAATATAAAGAAGGTATACGGCAAAAAAAAGAAACACAGCTTTAAACAAAAAAAACTATCTAAAAATCTATTCACGGGCTTGACAAAATTAATTTCAAAAGAAATCTGGTACGAAAAGTAAAATAAACATTGTTTTATACCATTGTTATCGTATTACCGTCTAGTAACTGCAATTCTTGTGAAACTTCCTGCAATTTCTTCAGCTCTCGACAAAACTACACGAATTACCAACCCAATAGAAATTTTCCTTTTCAATTTAATTTTCGCAATGCTTCGATTTTAATTTTTGAGTTTCGCTTACATCATAACCTTGAAATACATTTTCATTATAAATTGGCTAACAAATGTACAAAGAGAGAAATAGTATTCTCTCTGGTCACCAAACTTTAGTTTAAAGAAGGCACCGCATAATGATAATAATAATAAATTAATAAGCTTTTGTTTCCTTATTCATAAATAGTTATAATTTTGTTCTCGTCAATATTTATAATAAACAAACAACTCTTTCTATTCTTCCTTCTTCTTATTTAACATAAAATACAACTTACATTTTTCTCGTTTTCATTTGATTACTTCATTTACCTTGATAATTTAACTCCGCTTCTCCTCTGAGCATTTTTTTCAAAAGTAGCATTGGTAATTAAAACGGAACGGATGCATTGTTTTTCAAATTAAAATGTACTTGTTTTAAAATTTTTCTTTTAAAATTTATTATAAAAGCCATGAAGTGTAGTGCAGCCATTCATTACATCAATAATGTTAGTACTTAAATTAGAAACCAAGAATTAAATGCAGTTTCAAATTACTCATAATACCATTTATAGTTAGTAACAAAATTATTATTTATTTGTTTATCACTAATTGTTAAATGTTAAATCAAATAATATTAAAGACGTTTATTGACAACTTAAAAAAATCTTTAGTTGCATAATTTTTATTTGTTTTTTACCACATATTAAATATTACAAGAGTGCATTTTCATAACAAAAAAAGAATTTATTACTTATAACTGCTATACGTTTAAGTTAACAAATATCTAATATTATCAAATTTTCAACGGTATATTGAAATTTAATATTAGACCTGTTATTTTACTGGTCACTAGCTTCTAAGGTTTTCTTCAAAAAGATCTCTTAAAGACACTGTGAGTCCATTTCAACTACTTATAAACAAACAGGAAATTGTGCTAATTATTAATCACGTAGTTAAACCGTGGACCCTTTTAGGGAACCCATTTTATGATTTAATCCGATTATGCGCCGTAAACAACAAGAAACAATAGAAAACTGGGTGGCGATTAAACCTAATGGATCTATCTACATTATAATTATAACCAAGTAATGAAAGGTATATATTACGGTTAGTAAGATAAATAGTTTTCGCTCTCTTTTTTTTTAGGTAAGGCTTCAACAGTGTAAATATTCTGCGGGTGGTTTATTTGCTTTTAAATTAGGAAATGATTAAATTCATTAATACAATATTTGTTAACATAAATAAATCAATAACTAAGTATAGTATATATGCTTATAGCATCTGTAAATAAATTTTTGTAAAACATACAAATAAAAATATGTTTACTAAATAATTTACATCAAATATTATATTCAATATAAATATTCATTGTAAGAGGTCAGAAAATACAAAAGCAAAAGCTTAATTATCTCAGTAAGTAAACAAAGCTTTGTTTGAATTCTCTCGTAGTAGAACGGTCTCGTATATTCTTACGAATATTCTAGTAATACGACTTGTACTTTCAGATGTATTCATTTCATGCTTTGTACGTTCCTTTGCTGTCGAGCGGCAATGTGAAAATATTATTATTTTCTAGATTTAGACTAAACACTAGAACATGAAGTACTAGTATTTTATGTCTCATTGTAAGAACGATAATCTGGTAAAATGTAATGTGCGAAACCACATAAACTGTTCAAGATATTGTATACACAAAGTTTATAATATTACGGTTTCTTAAGTAAATATCACACAGTATTTTTATTACTTTTATTATCTGAAACAGTGTTTCCCAACCTGCTTAGTCCCACGTCCCACTTTTGAGCAAAAAAAAATTCTTTGTTTTCTTCGGTTCTTGTGATTTTTGTCTAATGCCCCAAAAACAAAAAAGGTAAAATATTAAAAGGTAAGCAATAAATTGTACACAATATTTTCTTAAAACAATTCAAATTGCTTTCCTAAATTCAGAATTGCGCCCTTTTGTGGCCTTCGCCCCTCTTTGGTAAATACTGATCTAAAAGGATGTTATATATAATAAAGAGATCCTATTTACTTAGGAATGCCAAAGTTTTAAGTTAAATAATAAATCTTTAGCGACCAAAAGCATTTATCGAATTTTCTTATTACTATGTAATATATAAAAAAGTATTTTAATAGATATTTCTAAAATAAATAAACCTGAGAACTAGAAGTCGGAGCTTTTCCGTGACGTGAATGGATGTATCGCGTCGCATGCACTGGTCACCAGGGAAACGTCACCGTAGCTTCAAATGCTTAAATAAAGCTCTATTTATACAGTTACTACGTGTTTATAAAACTATGAAAAATATTGTAATTAACACAAAAATCACACAAATTTGTGCGACTAACAATTCAAAAAAAATTTAACGTTTTAAATGTCTGTATTAAATATTATTCTCTGATAAAATTTAAACTGTTTCTTCAGTTTATGATTAGGTATATGTTAAACTACAAAAGGTGATGTCGACTTCTAAATTTCTTACAACTTACCTAAGTTATACAAAATGAAAGCAAAGGCCTGGCGCCAACTGAGGAAAGTTTAATATTTCTTTATAATTTGTTCTAGTCTTGAAATAGGATCCTCTGCGAATACATTAGAGTCTATTTAAAGTTCCTACAACATACTTTACATATATAGTTAGCTAGGTGTAGCAGAATGAATACAATATATATTTTATTTATTTATACTACTCAAACTTACAAAATTTAATTTAATATCAAGATAAATCAAAAGAAATATTTATACATTTTTTAATAAAACAATTTTTATTTATACAATGCGATGAGAAGGGCTAAAGGAAAAAAGCGACGATATTGATGTCCAAAATCAAGTATTATTTTAGAAAATAAACAATAGTAAATAAGAAATTTGTAGTTAATAGTAAAATTGGATTTTTAAGAAAATAAATTGTGTCTTTCAGATATACAAACATTCTACGCGATCAAACAATACTTGGTCCGGACCAATAAAATGTAGCTGTTCGTAACCTTTACGAGGACTGCCTTGTAAACTTGTATTTGCTTTAGTTGAGCTTGTTCTAGTATATTACACCAATTTCAGGCATTTGATAGCCGACTTAAAAGAAACATGTTCTCGTCTTGAATTTAGTAAATAAACAAATATTATTTAAATTCTCACTTTGATAATCAACGCACTAACAATATTTTGTTATGTAAAATCATAATTTTTCTATAAGTAAAGCAAAAGTTAATTTTTAATATAAAAAATCATGAACTCTGCTGATGTTTAGATAACTTTTTTAATTGAAGTCAATAATTAGTTTTCTTGACCATTAAAAGTAACATTTAATTATTGCAAATACCGATTTAAACTATAGTAGAAAGTCAGGTTAGTACTTAAAATATTATATAAATCGGATTATGTGAAGAAATTTCACGAAGAAGAAAGTTTATTTGATTAATTTTTTTAGGATAACATAACTTAACATAACCCCGACCCAATAGGAGTTGACGGATATAATATGATGTGAACACGTCGGTTTCCTCTCAATGTTTTCCTTCACCGGAAGCTCAATCTCAGTCGAGATCGATCCAGAACAACTTATCAGCAGTCATTATTTTATTTGAAATTCAATTTATCATCTATGTTAAAAATATACAATTTAATTTGTTCTATATTATTTATTACTTGAACAACAGTTATAACATAAATTTTTTGAGGTTTTTTCTATGACATATAAATAGCAATTGAAAGTACATATATAATTATGTACATAATATTAAATGTTTGTTATTATGTATTACACTTTTAATTGTGTTCTAGTTATGTAGGTGGTGTCGGTTTGATATCGGAATATATCGCGCAATACAAAGGAACACTTGACTTGTCAAAGGCACACCTTTCATATCAGATTGTACAACTAATTGAATATTTCAGCCAAGGACTCCAAGGCAGCGTTGGAGATATATGAATATTGGTTGCTTATTTTAAAATATAACTGATCGATTTCTTTGATGTTATTACATTCAATGACTTATAGCTCGAATTTATTTTTGGCTTATTAAATGAACTTCTTCACTCGCACTTTGCCAACGTGGTGATAGTTAAAAGAATTCTCAGGTTATTCATATCATATCATGTTTGTATCATATCATTTATATTAGTAAATGGAGTATTTTTTGTCGTTAATAACAATTTTGTATATGTACTTTCTCCTTTAGTTTCTCTATATACTTCATTTCTTCCAGGCGACTTTTATTTTCGATTTCTCTCTCACTCAATCTTAAACTTTCTTTTCCTAATTTATTATTTTCATGATATTTAGTTCTTTGTACATAAATATTAAATAAGCTAAAAATAAATTATTCAAAACGGAACCTCAGAACTGTTCATGTATTCAGACCTGACAATGTTATCAACTTTACATAGCTCGTTAGCGCTTTCTTTGACTTTGGAGAACGCAAACGCTATTTCATTTGAGCGCAATTCAAAACTTTCTTGAAAATGTATTCACATGGCAAAGAGCATTAACAAACTTTGGAAAGAACAAACGTAAAGTTAAACACAGTATACACGAAGTTATTTTAAATAATGAAACTACAGAAACATGTATATTCGGAATTATCCTAAAAGTTCCTTAAAGAGTTCACTGGTCTTATTTATCACACACCTTCTATGTGTGCATGTCTGCACCACCTATTTCCACCACTAAGAAGTAGTATGGTTCGTTGAAAGATTTAAAAGGTGTTTGGGAAATTAACGCTTTAATGAAACTCATCAAGCATCCTTACCAATACAGTTTTGTTAGCGGAAAACGATACACTTATCATCTCGTGGATATATCGTCGCTTTTTAATTCTGATTACATGAATGCCGTTCTCCTCTCATCTATTAATGTTACAATAAATATCTACGTTGGGGAAAAATACAAGTACTTAATTATCATTTGCTTAAACGTCTGGTGGAGGTTGAAGTTAATGACGTCGATTTATTCTGATTCCCTTTATTTCACCGGCTAAGTGAACAACAATGAATACTGATCTATGTTATAATGAATCCCTTTTGTATAAATCTGGGTAGTAATGCTTAAGTCATGATCAATTAATAAAGACTTTTTTAACAATATAGGGCCAAAAGTTTAATGTACAAAGAAAATGAAGTCACCCAATAAACCTATCAAAATGTATAAAAATGGTTGATAACATACTTAAAACACATTGTAAATATTATTGAGATATATTTTTACATAATGAGAAAGTTACTTAAATAATTTATAATATCGAGATGTTAAACTCCTTTTTAATTCTCCATTTTAGTAAATGTTTTCAATAGTTTTTTTAAGTTTAGTAACCAACAAAAATTACAATAAAATTTACCATATCTTTTATATTACGTTAAAAACGCTGTTACTTCATACTAAATCATCATTGATGGTACGATGCTATAGATTATATTGCCATTAGTAACGTTTTTTTCTGTAAATTGTTAAAATTTATAAATATTTTTCTTAGTTTATTTAATAAATAATCCATGCCCGGAAAGATTAGCGAAACGGTCCCAATAAACAAGCTGCGAGCAGAGGATAATCCATACGCCCCTAGAAGCTTACGTAAATTGGCTGACTAATCTACGCTTTACTCTCGCTTCGGCATAATGCAACAAATATTTCCTTATCCAATTTAAATTGTTTCTTCTTAAACGAATTTCTTTATATTCCTTTACTTGTTTCCTTACGCTTGTTTCATTCCATAGAAATAAGGTAGCATTGACAAAGAACTACACTTATAAAAATATTTACAGAAAATAAATTGAAGCTGTCTTCAATAAATCTAAAACATATAATAAATATACTTTCGTTTTATACTTTACTTCCATAAAAACCTTTTGTTTTTTCTATTGGACGAGACGACGAAAAAAGACAAGCGTTCACCTGATTGTAAGTGATACGCTTGCCTATAACAACACGGCGCTGATTAAAATGATATATACACAGCAGCACATTGCGCACATTGCTTCGAGACATATGGTGTTAGATCTCGTCGCTCCAATAATTTCACTAGCTTACATAGTAATATTTACACACTACTGCGCGTGTAGAATTTACTGCTAAATCACTGACATAATTTAAACAAGAAAAATTAACTAATTTATTATATAATTTTCCTAGCAGAATGTAAACTAGCTAGAAGTGAACACATCGAATAAATTAAAACTGTCTTTCATTTAAGTATTATAGCTAGTACTATGCTTAAGCCTTTATTTTGCAAAAAAATCATCAGCTTAGTAAAAATGGTCATCGTTATTTCGGTAACAAATAAAGGGTAATTATAGTAGTCTTAATTTAATGCATGCTACTAATACGAAGGCATTTGCAACGAAAACGTTCAACATAGCAAGGACCGTTTAGACTAATCTAATGTAGATTAGTGTGGAACCGCTAATTCGAACTGTCTACCAGTTTAACGACTAACAGTAACATTGCTTTAGATAAGAACGTCGTTAACGTTTAGTTAGGCAGACGATAATATCCCAACACTAATATTTACTATTCTGTACATAAAACATTGAATTACTACGTAAAGAAGAAAAGCGTGATTTTTGTATCTTAGTCCTGACG
The DNA here is from genome assembly GCA_018246255.1 of Pachliopta kotzebuea. Taxonomy (NCBI): domain Eukaryota; kingdom Metazoa; phylum Arthropoda; class Insecta; order Lepidoptera; family Papilionidae; genus Pachliopta; species Pachliopta kotzebuea. The sequence continues at coordinate 14,084 of DWLS01000594.1, forward strand.
ATGAGACAGAAAATTGATTTTAATACACAGCTTCAAGTAAATAAAGTAACAACCTTAATTTTACTAGTTAAACGGCTATTCATACAATACATAATAAAACTCTTTAATCCTTGAAGAACAAGGCACAGAAATGGTTTCCGGTGAGTAAAAACCTTTGTGTGAAACAAAACTTTTTTTTGTACATTAATATATTCCCAAATAGCGTGAAGATTTAGATATGTACATGAAAATAAAATGTACCCAACCCAATACCGACCTTCTACAACAATAACTTTTGTTATAAACTTTGAAAACTTTTGATATAAAACGCGTCATCATCATCAACAACTCGCGACAGTCTACTGCCGACCATACTTAATAACCGGCAAGAAGTAAAGAGGCAATGGTTTAAAAAAATATTCTTATAATGATAAACATTGAAAGTTTAATAAATAAAAATGATATTACAAATGACAAAACTTACATATGTATTTTGTCTTTTTTCTAGTTAAAACTAAGATAAACAACCTTCTAATATATAAAGTAAAGCTTCTTATATATAAGATACATCAGTGGTTAAAATACTGATCTCTGCTGCCGGAGACCTTTTGAGTAGGTTCCACCGTATCTTCTATTTCCGCCGCCAAATATTACTGTGCAAACATTAATACGTTCCGGTTTAAAGGGAGCTGTATGCTAGTGTAATTACTGGGGTAATGAGACTTAACACCTTATGTCTTACGGCGATGAGCGCAATGTGGTGCTGTGTGTGAACGTTACCGTGGTTATGATGGTATGTAACCAACGTCACGTTGTGAGCAAGCGTATCACTTACCATTAGGTGAACGTCTTATTCATCTATCACCTCTTTAAAAAAAAATTAAATAAATTTATAAAAATTTTATTTTATAATTTGCTGATATAGAACGTAAAGAAACAAAAGCTATCCGTTTTCCGAAAACAATTTGTTTGTAATTTTTTATCACTTCAATGAAGAAATTCGTTTTTGTATAAACGGTCTATAGAGAAAATCGTCATAACGGAACTTTAATGAATTTCTTTCCCTCTTATTTATCTACCTCACTTTTTAGTCTTTAAATTAATTCTATGAGTCACAGAGGATTGCAGAAAGTCGTCCCACGGCTTCGTTTGAAAACTTCAGAAAGTGTATTTAGCGAAGCCTCCAGGTCACGCTTTTTATACTTTCAAACAGTATAGCTATTAAAAATAACTTCGACTGAACACCTAAAGCTAACAAATTTATATAGATCGTTACCATAAAACTTATCGGAAGTGCTTACCTGAACGAAGAAAACAAGCCGCTATATTACAAAAAATTTTAACTTAGATAAATCATCAAAAACTCTCTCATCGTCATCTCTATTGCTATTTTTAATACGGACGTCCCAGACTTTACTGTATGACTTACAGCAGTCATGGTCCTTATTACCACTTTATAATAATAAATTGTGGTAAAGTCCCATTTTATACAAATAAGATTGTTTCAATATTTCTATTAAAAAAAGGTTCTAATTGTAATTCCAGGAAATATTATCCAAGTAAAAATAAAAATTTCTTTTGTGAACCTAATCCGTTTCTTAACAAGATTACAGTACTCTTGCTAATTAGCTTATATTTTTTCCCGTGACAAAAGCAATTTGTTGAAAGAAGTAATTGCGGAACAACTTTATTCAGCTACTTTTTTCAATGTATATAATTAAATACAATTCCCGCTACTTACTAACAATTTTGGTTTTATACTCCTTCTTTAACAGCTTATACCAGTCCTTAAAAATTAACCGAATATTAGATATTACAAATGACAAATTAGACTATTTTATGATATTGTATTTATGCATGTAACACACAATTTAACGTATTTTCTTATAGTAATACCAGAAACAGTATTAAGTAACATTAAAAATAAATTATAGAAATGCAAGTACAAACTGATTAAAACATTCTTCATTCCTATATTTATATTAAAAACATGAGAGTTGAAATTACACGAAGCCGTGGTTTGATAACTAACTTACAAGTACGGTAAGTTTAAGCGAAGTACGTCACGTCGTTTAAGCTTATCTCCTAAGCTCAAGCTTGCAACTTGGTAAACTATTAGAACCATCTAAACATGTGCCGCTTAACTATGTATACGATCGCTGAAATTTTAGCAAGAGATTATTATATAATCATCCAGTTATTTAAGTTATCATTGTAAAAGAAATAATAGTGTCGTGTAAATATAATATAAGCGAAAGATATTAAGATAAAAAGTTGTAGACTTTATTTAATAATCTAAACTGCAAATATTACTCTTGGGGTTTTTACTCACAAACAAAATTATGTCCCTGATTGAAGCGAATAACAAGAAAATTCAAGATTTATTTGGTAGGCACCGTAACATGGTACATTAAGTTCAGAAATGGCTTCCGATAAATTTGTTACAATTCGATCCCTCGAAAAGAAAATGTTATCGCAGACTCAATCCACTTTACATACATGACAAATTTAAAAATCGTATACTGTTTATACAAAATGATCTTAATACTTGTACAAAAATATTTTTGTTACAGTTAATACATAGATATTCTTGAAAACGCTGATAAGTTTTATAAGTTGTGCAAAAAATCACATATTATAATTGTGAGTTAATTAGCTAGTTAAGCAAATTGGAAGTATCATTAACTTTGGAGCAGGTTGACACAGTACTTGATGAGTTACCTGGCATGCAAGCAGACTTAGTTCATACCACTCTGATCTCTAGTGACGACTAAAAATACAATTTTAAGTACCAATTAACAAGCTGTTCAAGAGGAAAGTTAAATTGAAGCAGTGGGGACGAATTCTATGTATAATTAGCGAACAGAAACAATAATAACTTATAAAACGTATAACAGAAAAATATAATCTAAAATAATTTAAACAAATTACTGCAGTAATAATGAAAAGTGCGAGATATAAATAAGATTGAGGAAAATAATAAGCCCGAACCTCTATCAATCACCGCCAGTACCGACATCAAAATTATAATAGATATTGATGATTGAGGCTTCCGAATTTCTATTTGATTCTTCCCACCTTGAGGCTGAAATCAAAACTGATGAAATATTATTCAGTATAATGAAAGTCCCATAATTATCAATGATATTCCATTATGCATTAGGCATTTTTTTCAATATAAAGTACCATCATAATGAAGTCTCAGATTATTTAACTTTTCTTACAAAGCTTACTGAAACTAGTCTTCTGCTAAATAGATATTTATGTTCATTATTATCAAAAAGTGAGACTAATCTTAGTTATCCAGGCATTGATTATATAACAATGATCTACTTTTAAAGATTTATATATTGAAGCACACGACCACCTCCAGCTGATTGGATCGTGTTTGCGGGAGCAATGCAATTAAGTTTATTGCTTTTTATTACCACCAGTTACTTCAGGTATACCCCAAGGATCCTGTCTAGGTGTTACACTCTCTGAATTCTCATGTAATGTTAATTGGCGTTTATAGTATGCTGACCTCGTTTACATTAAAAGTATTTTTTTTAAAAAAATCGTTGTCTAAAAACGTTAATGTTCATGAATTTTCAATCTCATCTCCAATTTTTCGGATACTGAAAATTATTCTCTATTTTTTATGCAAACATTTAATACAAGATACTTTCTGGTAGTAGATTTGCTGCTACCGAAGACCATATAGGTCCTATTCCCACTGCGAAACAGAAGTGTGTAAATATTATTAAGTTTCGGTTTGAATGGTGTTGTTAGCTAGTGAAGTTACTAGAGTAACGAGCTTTACAACTTACGTTTCTAAGTAACAAGCGCATGTGGCAGCGTAATAGTGCTGCATCTTAACCAGCGCCACGTTGTTATGGGCAAAGCCAATCACTTACAATCAAATGAACGCTTTGCCGATCTCATTGTCACGTCGCATAAAAAAGATAGTTCTACAGATAGATGAAAGAAACTATCATAAAAGGTAAGTACATTAAATGCTATTATTAATAAATATTACCCTGGCAGTTATATCACAGATAAGATATAAATTTATTCACTAACAGAAATACCGTAAAAAGTAAAAACCCCGTATTCCAGCCGCATGTCAAGACTTAATAATAAAGGCTCCTACACTTTCCCGTTTCAGTTGTTCAAGAAAGGGTAATTGAAAACAGATTTTAAATAAGTTAAAGCACCCATCTTCTTCTCAAAATGATACCTTTAAAATATTAAGATTATTAACCGCTTCTTTTCTGTACTTTTTTTATTAACTATGGGTTGTCATTTAATTTTATATTGCGTTATGTGAAAAAATGTGTAAATGATGAAACGTACTTATCCAAAATACTCTGCTTTTCTCATGTTGATACAAGACAGTAATGCTGTTATAACTTCAAATTTACGATGAGACTGGTAACTACCCAGGCGGATTTGGAATACCCCACCACCAAATTAACCAAAATATGTGGCGTTGAAATTTTGTCACTGATTTCCATGTTGTTGGCATTGCATAACGATGTCGCTTATTAACTTGTGATGAAGATTATACCGAGAATCCTTTCACCATCATCATCATCATCAGCCGATAGAATTTAAGTGCAAACAATATCTATCCTTCTCATCATCATTCTTATAAATTTTGAAAAAATCTTTAATTTCCCAATATATTTTTACAGCATCTGCCCTTTTCTTGAAGCTGTATTACAAATAGCTGCTTTAAGTGAATATAATATAACTGTTTATATATTTAGATATTTGCTTAACATGTTTTGAAAATGTATAAAACCAAAAAAGTAACACACCGTTAGATAATATCTACATACAATAGAATATCTACATACAAACTCTTTTAGGCCTAACTTATCCTGAAACACGACTACATATACACAAATCTAAAATGTTTATGTAAAACGTTCCAGCGCTATTATATACATATATATACAATTATAGCATAGCATACAGCATATTCATATGTGGATACAGCACCAAAGTAAGCTGGAAACAAAGATAAATTAATTTGCTACTTTATTAAACAGAAACTCCGAGAAGTTTTATTTCGCGTACATTCTGCATATCAAGCATAATAAACTTATCGAGAATCTCGTGGGGAACTCGGAATTTTACTTTGTTTTGTTATCGTTTAGCTGTTCTTGTTATTCATAAAGGTCTAGAGAATTTTTTATACAAGCCATTTTTAAATTTTTATTTAAATTAATTCCAAAACACTGTTATCGGTGGAGCAATTAGCACGGACTGTCGCTGCGAGATTTAAATCTCTGGACTCCATTAAAAAATAACACGCGCATACACAAAAAGAAAAAACTAATTTAAAATAAAAAATCTTCATCAGTTATAATAGTAAATAAATTAGAATAAATAAAACACATTTAAAGATTAGGGGGATAGTTATATATAAGAAAAGGAGGAGGAGTATTACTGGAAATGAATATTTTGGTTAAAAATGTCTATTAGCGAGTTTGTCTCCTTGAGACTCAAGTAGGGACTCACTACTATATACCGGCTGAAATAGTGCAGCTTTAATGACTATTAAATTAAGTTTTTTGTTATGTAACTACTTCCGTATCGATTTTTTTTGCTATAAAAATATGTGGAAAATCGAAAAACACTCCAGAAACTTTTTTAGATAAATATATTGTGGAAAATTTTAAAAGTAAATATCAAATATCTACTTACAAGAACCGGCGCCTTGACATTTTATTTATATCTTAGCATGGTTTTGATTTTCGTGAAAATTACATACGGTACATTACTGTACAAATAACCCCTTTTTATTTATTTTATATTCACAAGCGTGAGTTCACCTGTTGGTAAGCGAAGTAATAATACGGCTACCCCATTACAATGTGGCGCTGTTTAAAATGGATTACACAGCACCACATTGCGCTCATCGTCTTGATACATAAAATATTATACCTCGCTACCCCAGTAATATCAATAGCTTACAGCGTCTTTCACACTTAAATACAGTAATATTAATCAGCTGCAATAAGAGTTATGGGGATCCTAGAAAGATTATTTCTGATCTCAACTAATAATCTGTCTGTTTGTACTTTGAAAATTATCTATGTCTTTAAATCAAGGTAAAATATATTTGTAAGCGGATGCCAATGTCTTTACCTCATATAATTTATTCATATATAAATTTGAACGAGTTATTATATGTAATAGATAATATAAACGCATGTAAGATAAAGCGTATTCTGTAACATTCATAGTGAACAAACAGCAAGCTAAATGCACAAGTTTAAACGATTCGCAGTTTAGTTAAGTTGTAAGCCTCAGCTAAGGAGATAAGGGGAACAGCGTCACGTACATCGCTTTACGTGTTTGCGAATTGGTTTACTAATAGCATAGCTTAATAACTTACAATATTAAACTGTGTCTAAGTATTATTATCAATCAATCATAAGCTAAAATTTAATATAATTTGATATAACGCTCAATTAAGTCAGATATTTATTTATAAACTACTTTTGCATTGAACTTAAAAACAGTACCAATGCTCCAATAACTATTATATTTCTAAATTTTCAAGTATAACAATAATAAAGAAAATAAAATCCTAGTAATCTTGTAGCAAATCCTAAAACTACACTATTAAATTCAGTATGTCTAAATCAAAAAATTTTTAGTAAAGCGTGATTGCTGGGTATTCTGGCTCTCATATGTTATGTCATATGAAAATGACTGGGTCTCCAAAAATGCTGTTACTATATAATTTTAATTTTACAACTAAAATTGTACGAGAATTTCCACTACCTAATAGCCGAATTATTTTACGTTATTATTCATTACTTCGCATATTATCGTAGAATTTGCATCTTTATTACTTTGTAGTTCTAAGCAAATCCCTTTTTACTCCGTTGAGACATGTATAACTGTATGAAATATGCAAATAAAACAAATTTCGCATTCCCGTAAACTCCTAACCGAACGGGTTTATGAAAGGAGCTATCTTCGTACTTTGATAAACCCATTTGACTTTCAGAAACTTCCTTGTGTACATAAGCGAAGTTATTTCCATTTAATAATATCACGTTATGATATTGTAGCGAAATGTTAATACATCTTCCTCTATAACGTAGCGATTGACTGATAATACAGAATTCTCTAGTTCGATTCTATAGCCACATTTAATGGTGGTTATTTGTAAAGTAATAAGTTTTCTGGCTCCATTAGCTAACCATCATTATACTTACATACATCATTAAACTACTGCATACAATTATACTACTACAATACCTTTGACTACTAGACCTTTAAACATCTTTTTTGTGTTTCATATGAAAATTATTTTTCACATTCACATCCCAGTGAAAATTATCAATACAACTTTAACCACCAAAAACTAAACAATTTCATTTTAAAATGTTGTTCTTTGTAACAATATTAATAATTAACAAAATGATAAATTAAATAGAATAAAATAAATTGTTCCTGTAGTCTCTTGTGTAAGGCAAGATGTATTTTATGACTCACATTCATTTCTACATTTCGAAATAAAACTCAAGTACAGTCTAATTTACATATAAAGTACCACCAAGAAAGGAGCATTGCTTTAGAAGGATTTTATTTACAAGGAATTCAGCGTTCAAGTGGATTTAATTATTTTTTATATCTTTTATGGGTCCGTGTATTCATAAAGAAAGCTTATGCGGAGAAAACTTATTTTTCTTCATAAAAATACCTTTCCAAAGGAAAACTAGATCACGTGGTAATCTTGTAATTTTATAAATTAATATTCAAGCGCATATAATGGTTTAATGTAATATATTAAATTTTAATTTTAACTCACTTTAATACTTAGCTATAATTAATCTAAAAACTTTCCAGTCTAGCTTTATCAACTAATATTACAACGCCTTTATTGCCGTTTTCGACGACTAATTTAACTTTAGTTCACTAGACAACGTAGGCGTATTAGTAAATTCATTCTTAATATGACTTTGGATCTAGAAGGTTTCTTTTTTATTAAATATAAAAATCTGTTACAGTACTTCATCTTTTTATGATTTCCATATGATAAAAATGATTTAATATTATCTAATTCACAAAAAGCACTTTGCATATTCCATTACCGTAAGGAATGCCTTTTATTAAATTTGTTCAATGTCACAAGAAACGAGTTTTACCTTACTTTAAGAATAGATTTTTCTGAGTAATTTCTGTGTATAATATTTATCTACATTCCTTTATTTATATTATGTATGCGAACTACTTCAACTACAACTCTTCTCTTTAATCATATCCATGAATATACAAAAGGCAATACAATCTAAAAATATTCATAAAAGGATCTAGTGCGAAGGAACATTTAATTACCAAATTGAAAAACCATAGTCACCGACGCAAGGGAGCCATTGTTCTACAAAATGAATTTCTAAAAGTGTACTTAGTAATTCTATCATTTAATACTAATATATCTATTTTACCACCAAATAGGTCATTGGTATTTCCGTACCAATACCTTCAAGAAAAGACTATACCACTTCCTCTTTTAAGGTCAGCAACGCAACCTTGATTCTGCGGGTGTTGCGACTGTCCATCATGTTAACTTTTTGTTCGTTTGTCCACATTCTCTGTATAATAAAGCACATAAAGCCGATATATACATTTGCTAATGTTATACAGTCACATTAGAATAAAGCATTTCTGTTCATAGTTCACAGCACGAACAATGAAAGACTCTTTCAGGCGGCATTTGTGTGTCCTTCTAGATATGTCAGCAGGAATCTGCATGAGAAGAGCGAAGAGCGCGCTTTTTATGACTAATGGGATTTACCGCCTAGACTCATCATAACTGTCACATCTTTAAAAATGTTAGAAATTGTTCAAAAAAAGTCAACAATGACTATATAAGGTCTTGTATAGAAAACATCTCCTAGTGCCGCTGTTTCAAAAGAGATATAACCGACGTATTATTCATAGTAATATTTCTATTTTATGTATGTATGTGTTAACCGTAAGATGCGAACGAACGCAATAAATCAAATTGAAATTCATAACGGCGATCCAAATAAGTTAACAAATAAGCATAGCAGCAGACGCGGTTCAAAAGCAAAACCCCAGGATTCGTACATTGAGTAATTAGACTAGTTTGTATTTTAAATTTAAATAGAAATTGTATTCAACGGAAAACCTTAGCTGTGGCTTAGTCAAAGATAATTTGTAGGAATAAGACATGAAATAAACTTTATTAAAAAATTGTCCCGGTTTGAGTATACATAAATATAAAATAGGACAAAGTTGGTTTTTAAAACAAGAATTATTTTATAGCAACTCGCCAATTTGAACATGGGGAATAAATACTTAATGAATAACTCTAACACACCAAAACGCATATACGTTCTGACTAAAAGTAAATGTACCTACTATTTTACTGTTTTCGGAGAAACATCCATTAGTTGCACAAAATAACTGAAAACCATTTCTATTATAATTATTAATGTACTGTAAAATAAATATTCTTGCAAACACTTTATTTTTATTATTTTTTTAAAGATCAAATTATTTTCTCCCAAAAAAATTCGGAGGTGGAAATACTTGGTATGTTTACTTGTTGATTTTGTTTTAGTAAATACTTATTCAATTGTTATAAAGATATTCACAACGTATTAAGACGAAAACACTACTATGGGCAAGTTGTTCCACTACTTGGATGTTCTTATTAAAAACAAGAAGCTAAACCTCTTTGTTCGTAAACTGACGATGTTTATGATACAAGGATGGTGACTCGCCTTGCGCCTTGTCCGGTGATGAAAAGAGAATAAAGGAATTATATCACGGATTAATGCGTCACTGACAGTGTTTCAGGACAAGCACGACCTTCAGTAATGAACTGCACGAAAGAAAAAGAAGAAGATCACGAATTAAGTAGGTGCTGGTAATAATGACAACCTTTAATAAATATGATTAGGTTCATATATCTATCGGGAGATACTCATTCCCGTATAAATTCACACTCGCAATAGACATCATCAAATTGAGTGGCTCACGTGCGCCGTATCAATTTGCGGGACGTGAGGCGGGCGGCAATCCCTGCGCCGCGCTTATTGCCTTATCTGTTTCGTATAATAAATTAATTAAAAGATATAACTTTATTACCTGCAATTCATTTTTAGAAATGAAATATTTCATTTACATCTATTGTCTGGATGTTTGATTACTAAAACTGGTTATAGGAGACCGTCTAGGTTGATACCACCGCAGCTCCTATTTCTGCCGTCAAATAGTATTGTAAAATCATTACAGTATTATAACAGGAGCTGCAGTGATACTTACCTAAACCGTCTCCGGCAACAAAGACCTACCACAAATAAAAGGTTTTATTAGTGTCATCGAAGCTTTCAAACAGCTTGATGTCTTATAGTTAATTTATTCAAAACGTAACTCTACTTTATAATTTAGCTATAATCAATTTAATTAACCGTTTGACTTTTATTTCACTACTGAGATTTAGCAGATTTTTTTTAAGGATTTGCTATAAATTTGTTGCTAATACTCTTGTTAAAATGTACTTTCGTTTATACTTTAAATAGAATCCAATGTAACAATGAGAGTACACATTTACTCGATCACCAGTAAACCAACGACTGCAATTTATCGCCGGAAGTAACGCTGGCTTTGAGCTTGGGAATTGCATTAATTCCAGCGAAAGCCAATTAATTTCACAAAAACAAATTATATATTTACAGTAAAATTGTGAGGTGTAATAACTTTGTTTCTGATTAGCAATTTTTATTTTGTTAAAAAAATAAATCAATAAACAAAATAGAAGAGAAACGCTACAATGCGTTTGTTTTAATATAACTTATTGTAAACATAGGATTACTTATTTCTTCTATTAATAAGCAATATGTAATGGAAGTTGTAAATGTAAAATCCCTTTTTTTTATTCAAAATTTATCTTTACTTACAAAGTACACCCGTTTGCTGCGTCATTTATAACACGAAGCTCACTGGTTCAATTTCGCGGCTAAATATGGCATTCTCTATAATAGTTTAATTATATCATGTAATTATTGTCTCCGGTGAGTCGCTCCAAACTTAATCTTAGGCTCTGTCATAGGGGTCACATTTCTCCCACTTGACATTCAAACGCTTGTAGGTCCTGCTTACTTAGTCCTTCCAATGATATCTGGGCTGACCCACAAGTCCTTCTTGACAATACAACCTTCTAAATACTCTGCAATATCCCTGGTTGTATAACCAGGCATGAGGACTTTCTTTCCGTCACCTGTCTAATTCATATAAATTCAGCCGACCTGGAAATATAAATAAACTTCGTTCACAAATCAATATGACCGATGACCAATACTAAAAGATATAGGTGCAGTCATCTATATAATCTATGCTTTTTGAATTTGGGATTCTCATTAAAAAAAAATTTATCTACTCTAACATCTATAATCTACAATTTCGTTATAGTTATATATAGCTTATGTACAAGGCTAAATAACTTAAGTTAAAATATCCTTTGAACACAAGTTCTATAACTATTGTACATGGAATAAATATGATACAAAACTAAACGTTAGTCAAGTTGCATCAGTTTTGATATTATACCTATTAATTATTACATAATAATTAGTAATGCACAATGAAATATAAGACCGTAATAAAACCATACAGAATATGGATAATTATGAAACAAGTTTATCTTAAACAAATTAATATTAGTGTTATTTCTGTGTATATAAAATTAGTGTTAACTAAGACTAAGTAAGTAAGTAATAGGAATACAAACATTAGGCTTAATTTTCTTGATGTGCGGTGAAGTACATGTAAGTAGTAACGATATATTCCATTTGTAATAATGGACTTTCTGTGTTCACTTAAGCAGTTCTGTCGTGGGGAAGAAAATGATTTACAATCATTTTTTTATACAATTCAGGTCTTTTTAAGACCGGAACAAAAATAAAGATGTAGTTGTTAAAATTTAGAATATAATAAAAATTACTTAACGTTTTTGTATTAATAGATAAAAAAGGAATTTTTTAAAGAAGGAATATATTTTTTACCTTAATTTTAAGTCCACTGAAATCAGTAACAAAAACAGTTCAACGAAATTCTTTATTTCATTACACAAAGTAAGTGCTTATTATTTTACTGAAATATGTAATGAAGTAAATTAAATTCGATCTTGAAACGGTTATTGCTTCCAGATGGAGCTCTTGGCTCTTACGTAACGACAGTTTATAGCCACTTTTGCTGAGACCTAAATTTTTTCATTACAACTTTTCATTAATTAATAATATCTACGTAAATTGAAAAATAATTTGAGGTAATAATATTAAAGTTTCTTTTATTATAGTAATTTAATTTTAATTACTTTATTTAAGAGTAACCAAATTTATGGGATAAATGTAAAAGTACAAACAATATTACATACATTTTGATGATACCACAAGTATAATCGAGGCGATGCTTCTGATTCGTACTTAATCGGTTATAATAACACAACGTGGAACAAAAATTTTCCTCAACTAATCTTTTCTTAAAATTACATGTTCTTCAAGGATATTACGCGTTTTATCATAATCTTAGGAAGACCTCTTTTTCTTTCAACGTATCGATCTCATGTCGTTATGCTTAAATACACAATAATATACTATTTTAGGATCCAAAGAAAGAACTTTCTTAAAAATTATTTGGCATAAATACATTTACTTGCAAAAGTTGACATAATTTCATATCTGTGAAGTAATAAACCTAATTCCAGTTCAAAAACTTACCTTCTGTGGAAATTCCACCAGCAATTGTATTTGTTTTAACAAAAAACTGTTTTAATAACCCACAATAATGGATCACTATTGTATGTACCGAATAATCCGCAATTTACATTAAATCCATTAACATTTTGTTTATTTAAAAAATACACTGCGAGTTTATAGAAATGCATGTGTAATCCGCTTTGATTAAAAAATGAACCCAGAACATGAAAGAGTCAAATACGAACAAAAACACACAATTTTTTAATACAGTTATGTTTGTCATAAGCACACTTTTTTATCCTTACAGTATCGAAAAAATTGATGTATTGCTTAATGTTAAATCAATTTGAAGATAACAGTTCTTTGTAGACCTGCAAGTCGCAAAATTCTTCTTCATTTAATCTGTTCAATAGAGAGAAAAAAAATATATAAACAACTTGAGTTAACGACTGCACGCAGTCTGAATAGAAGATCTCGAGTTTCACAATGAATTGTGTTGCAGCATTGCAGCAATGAGATAAATTAATAAAACCACCAACTTATACCCCTTACTTACTCTACTCTACTTACTCTTACTCTATTCCCTTCCGATAAACATGATTTTAGTAACAAAAGGGCCGTAATTGTATTTGCGGTTTTAAAAGATTTCTTATTTTGTGAAAGAAATACTAAGAGTTACATATCTTATGTACACTCATTTAAAAGACGATGGAGTATCCTTAGTTATCCTTACTGTTGTATCGTAAAAGGCGAGTAAGGAGGAACTATTCCAGGAAATCATCATCATCAGCTTTACCGATACACTAAGCTCATCAATATGCCACAAGCCAATCGAAGCGAGCACAGCACTTAACCCCAATCGGGGAAGCCTATATGTTAATAATGCAAATATTTATATTTTTTACATTATGTAATTTGTGAAGGTTTTTATCGCTTCTTAAGTTTTATTGAAAAGTGAAGATTTTTAAATATGACAGAATAAGAGTATATGTATGTAAGTATAAGAGTAGTAGTAGTTAGTAGTAAATAACGAGAGTACGAAAGCAGTATCGTTTTTAATATTAAATCCTCTTTTTTTATAATACGAGACGGGCAAGACGTCTTATGTTGTTAAGTGATACGCTTGCCCATAACAATGTGACGCTGGTAAAGGTGGTATACACAGCACCGCATTACACTCGTCGCCTTGAGTCATAAAACGTAAAGTTTCCTTAACCCAGTAGCTTAACTAGCATATAACACTTTTGAATTCGGAATATAGTAATGTTTGCATACTATTACTTCGCGGCAGAAACTAAAGATGCCGTTAATACCTACGCAGACAGCCTCCGACAGCAGAGACCTGCTACTATTTTATGTTTCATGCTTAATAATATTGCATAATTAATAAATTTTAACTAGGTATATTCCCCTTAACACCTTCACTTCGGTTAGTAGATAGGTATCTAGTCTAATAGCGGGTTATTTATTAAACTCGCATATAGTGGATCCGTGCACAACCAATAAATAACCATTAGTATACTTCTACAACGACAACCACATTGCATACATCGTCAGTAAATATGAATACACTGATATCATCCACCCAATAACGTATTGAATCTCAAAAAATAATTTAAAGCCTTTAAATAATTTGGTTTTAACACAATAAACAACGCTATTAGCCTTTGTTTAGAAA
>DWLS01000595.1:0-28462 GCA_018246255.1 Pachliopta kotzebuea
GTGTGAAGATATTCGCCATCTATAGCCTCGTTGTGACTTATCATTATGTGAAGATCAGTAAGGCTATTGCCGAAAAAAACTAATAAAAATGTCGTTAGCAATCAAGACAGAGACGATCCTTTCAGAAGCAATGCTATAATGAAGCAAACGGGCTTCATCACGACCCTTTGACTAATGATACTCTTACATATTAACGGGGTCTATGGGATCGTGAGCAATACAGACAAAAATATTTATTTTCTTTACAAATACTGGGCAGAAAACAATGGCTTGACGTGGTCACCAGCTATAGTAGTAGTAACCCTTGAACGAGGTATCATAGAATAGCTTAGCATACACCACGATCTTGTTTCCTTGTGGACACTAAAGGTTGAGGGCGATCATCTAAAGAATTTTAGTGGGTAAAAATATCTCTATCTATATATAACAAGAGCCACGTTGTTATAAGCAAACGTATCATTTAGCATCAGGTGAACGCTTTGCTTGTCTTATCGCCTAGGTAAATAAAAAAAATCTCAGTATGTACAAAATGTCTTCACACTGAATAACAAACCTTGTTAATAATGTATCCCTGTGCCATAAAATAATTAACATTAGCAATAATAAAATATTTAACCAAATAATAACATACACGTTTTAAAGCTTGTGATAGTAGTAAAAAGATTAAAATAAATTCAAATAAAGAATTATGTACCGTAATGCGTTATTTTATAACATTAGCAATACAACAGTTGTTCATAGCTTTCAGAAAGAAGGTACACAAGGGATTTTGTAGCAAATTAAGGAAGCAACTGCCCTAGCTTCCGGTTTAATTAACGTAATTACTGTAACCATAAAATATATGTATGTACTAATGTCTTTAAATAACGATTTGTTATATTTACGCGAATATACATCATTATGTAAATAAATTTTAAATATTTTACCAATGATATTTCGGGTATTGTACATTATTCTTTTTCACAGGAGACCTAGCAAACGTTCTGATGCCAAGAAAAAGCTAAAAGTTTTAACTAGTAACATAACCTTTGTATCAGTATTAAAGGTTTTAGCGTAAAATAAAAACGTTAAAAATATTTGAGAAATATTTCATCAGCAGTACAATGAAGCTTGAACCTCAAAGGAATACCGAACACAACTCGCCAACACGTATGTACCCGAAAGTATTCAACATTAAACACAGAACACTCTTTAAATATTTAGGGTAGGTATGACCCCTGCACGCACAATACTAAAAATGTTGCTCGCCACACGCAATTGTGACAAAGATAGTCTAAATGAAGATTATTTAGCAATAATTTCACATATTAAATAAATACAAAACACATATATTATTATATTAAATTTAACACAAAAACCAGCAAATAAGTTTAAATGTTCCAAATAAATACGCACGCAAAATAATTGTCAAATTTTAAAAACACTCATCTCTAATTAAAACCTAGGACTTCATCGTTCAATCTCTAGAATCTATTATAAAAATAGTCAATGCCTGGGGAATTTGTAACTCAATTTAGGTTTTCAGAAATTAATAGCTGCAAATATTTTATTAACAGTTCTTTGTTTAATTGGCTAAGGTCCTACGGAAACACTTTATCTCAAATTCCAAAGTACTAGAAAGAGCCAACTGCAAACGAAGATTGATGACAACGGTCATGAAGAGGCAGGACGACAAAAGCAAAATCTCCGGAAAATGAACATCCAGAAGACAACAATTGAAGAGGTCCGTGGCCATAAGACAGTGGAAACGATTACTCTAAACCAACAAGAATTCTTTTACTTGTCCGCCTAACTGTAATTTAAACATATCAATCAGTAATGATCATCAAATGTATTTACTACAATAATGAAGTATATTTCTTTGTTGTATATTTTTTGATTTTCTCCTTCCCATCCATACCATTAACATTATTTTGGGAAAATATAACTATCATAAAGATACTATTTTCCAAAATATGATCGCAAATTTTGGTAGTGATTAGTTCCTCTTTATCAGAAACATAATTTAAGTTATTATCGAAATATTTTTTCGATATGTTACTTCACCGAAACCGGATATTAAAATGTACGTTCAATAAGTAATAAGAGCTTTTGACAGCAACTCATTTCGTTAAGAACAAAGAACCAGAGATCATGTAACTAATATTGAAGCATTCAATCTCAAACGAATGGAACATCTAGAAATTGAAAACATTGTTTATTTTATACAGATAACATTTATTAAACTTCCGTATGGTTTATATCCTTCGTACAACTTAATTCTTTGTAGTATAAATAGAACATTGCGCTTGATAAAAGGCCTTTCATTCTCGGAATGCCGCTTCCATTTTTGCATTTAGTGAATGTTACGCCATATAGAGGCTAGAAATTCTATTAGGAGACAGCGATAAAAAAAAAAAATATTTATCATTTATACAGCTTTTGGGAAAATAACAGAATAGATCTTACAGTTGATAGGTATCTACCAAAGAGAGTGTAACACTGTTTCTGTCACTTAACCATAATGTATGTATATTACTATTTTCAAATTCTCAGGGTGTTGTAACTAGTGAAAATAGTGTGATGACTAGACTTAAATTTTCTTAAATTAAATTAAATTTTCTTAAGTTTTCTTAAATTAAATATGTTGCGAAATACGCCGCCTTAGCTATATAATTATGGGTAAGTCAAGTAGTCAATCATCAGGTGAATGTCTAGTTCGTCCCTAATAAAAGTTTTTGTTATTCCATTTTAAATTTCACGAAACTTGACATCACGTATGTACATTGTAACTCAATAAATTAGATCTATTTGCTCATATTACTTATCGCCCACTGATGATGAACAACGAAATTCCCAATGTGTTTGGTATTAGCGATAGAATTCAAATCAAATTCACATTCATCACTTCCACTAAAATGTTTATGCAACAGATAATTCAAGAACATCAAATATAATGGACCGGTAAAATTAAATTACTACAGATCTCAAATTTTGCAATACACATGCTAAAACATAGGTCGAATAATTCACGTTTTTGGAGCGGAGTATGGGTTTAACATTTTTCTTTTCATACTACACAAACTTTATTTGTATGAGAGGAATTTTAATTCGGACTATATGTAAAAGAACATCCAATTCGTTTGTTTGTGCACTCTTACACTAGACATGTGTCAACTCGATATTTTGAAAAAACTAGAGTATGTTTTCAGTACAAACTTTTCACTTTTCAGTTAAACCTTACAAAACAGTTTTTTTAAAAAGGCCAAACATTAACTTCTTTAAAAGAACAGTTAACAAAGCTTTGCATTACTTTCTGCCTTACGAATATTATATAATTAAATTGTCTTTCGTTCAATGACCAATATACTAATTCTTAACTACAGTTTCACATTAAGTTAAGTGACAATATGGCCATGAATGTGGAGATCCAGAACTTAATTGTAATAATACACCAGTCGTTATAGCGGCAGATTTATAAAATGTAGTTGGTTAGGCAGGCGGGCACGAACGTCGTTGCCACCTACCAACGTCTCTTCTTCATCGACTTACACTTCATTGTCCTTGTGTCTAGTTACGGCAATTCGTATATTATGGTCTTCTCTTTATGTGGTCTAAATAATCCAGGTTTCTTATCTACAATGCTTGTGGGTATATATTTATTTACAACTTAACTGTTGTCATAGGGAATTCTTTAAATGTATATATATGGTATAATATCCAGCAGGTAAATATTAAATGCGTATTTTTTTATATTTATTTTGAGAATTCTCTGTGAAATCCGAAGTAGCGAGTCCGCCTGACTTTTGCGACTAACGGAAGTTTAATGAAAATAAAAAGTTACACAACAGTTAGAAAAAATGATCAGGTTTAAAACTTTTCATTTCAAAAACATAGATGTTATGATAAAGTTGCTCTTTACTCAATTGCTTTTATTAAATAACTTGCATGTTCTGGAATCGTGATACGGAAATGGAATAACAACACTTCATTTGTACTTCCATGAACGATAGAACAGATATAGTACTGTGTGCTTAGATGGGTACCACCGCAGTTCGTATTTCACCGCCAAACATTACTGTGTTCCGGTTTGAAGGACACTGTTGCTAGTGAAATTACTCGAGTGACGAGAATTAAAATTTTGTTTGTCAAGGCTACGTAGACAATGTGGAGCAATGTTTATCATCCTAACTAGGGCGGGTATATCAGTTACCACCAGGTGACCGTCCTCGTTTCGAAAAAATCTTTCGTTTGATATTTTATCTACAGTACTTAATGTAATTTTCGGGGTCAGACCTATTCACTTCAAAATGGTGATTCGTAGTCAATTACACTGTCCTGTTTTAGGCAAAAGTCATTCATACTTTTGATGTCTCCTATCTTACATGTATTTATTTACTTATATTTAGTGTTGTTAAATCATTATTTTTTATATAATTACTCAGCCCTCTATAAGTCTCATAACGATGGCTGAGCGCTAAAAGTACATAAGTTAAATTGATATTAAAGTTACTAGACTCATCAAAATTATTTTAAATATACTCTTATTGATATTTTTATGAGAACGATCTCAACCATAGTTTTTAAGTCATCCTTTTCGGTTTATAGTATCTGGATCAGTGCATCATAGATCTTATAATAAAAGCATTCCATAATATGGCGCTAGTTAGGATATCCGCACAACACTGCATTGCGCTCTTTGCCTCAAACAGATAAGATAATGAATTTCATTGGCCTTGTAATTTTGATATCTCTGGCCCAATTAAAACCGGAACACAATCCTCAGTCATAACTAGCAGCAGAAATATTCGATATAGTGATACTCGCTTAGACTTCATCGACAGAAATATGTCTGTTAGAGAATTAATCTCTAATGATGACGTCATGATTGACGTCTGAATTAAATATATATCCTAAAAGCGCAGCAGTTTCAATATTCAATAGATGCAGTTTTATATAAACCAATGTAAGTCTTCTTATAATAGAACCATGATTTTCTAAAGTCAATTCTTGGTTAAATATAAGTAAATATTTAGCCATATATTGATGTTAAAAGTAGGTCAACGCGTCGAAGGAAGTGTTTACTATTTAACGGGGAAAAAATGTTATTAATACCATATTATAAATTTATTATAACTATAAGATACTAGTGAAAAGTACCTTGTCCTGTAATGATAAAAGAAACACACGGTTACTATAACCGAATCAAAATACAGAATACGAGTACGGTAAAGCGATTCGCTGATCTAAATGAATAAATAAATATTTTACACTTTAATATTTAAATACAATGAAATTTAGTACAATTTCAGTGACATACCTGAAATGACGTGAGTTCAGCGATAAAGCAGACTATCATGGACAGTATCTTGTTTTACTGCGAATAGTAAAAACAACGGCGAGGCGACCCGTACATGCCCGGTTTCAGGTAACGAAGTTAGAGGAACGTACTCTGTCCATTGACCACTTCACCATGACTAGCAGACCACAATTACTAAAAATTATAAACAAATTAAAACATATTACATGTACAGTTAAAATTATAGTTAATTTTATTATATCAGTCGCTAAAATTTCAGTTTGTTAACGACAACGTTTTAAAATATTGCGGTCAACTTTAAATCTGAAATTAGATTCATCTCTACCTTTTAACCCTTTTATTTTATTCAAAATTTAAAGGGGTTAATTTTGGAGTATAATTAATATATGTAATGTACATTTTTGAAATGGATACGGTTCCGTATCCTTTTTATAGCATTTCAAGATTACCGTAGACAGGTCGGCGTCGAGCGTGCTGGGTCGATGGACTTATTCTCATAAAGTTTCATCAACATGCACTCGGGTTTTTGTTTTCATTACTGAACAGCACCTTTAACTGTTTAGTTAAATTTGAAAGAGAAAAACGGTTAATTGTTTTTAATACATTGACAGAAAAATATGTTAACTGTACTTCTTTCATTGATTCATTGTTAATAAATAAAATTGGTAAATGAAAAAATCTAAATACTCAAATCATAAATTTTTCCTATCCTAAATATCTATATATTTTACAAATTTACTTTTGCTGTACTATACATAGCCCCTTGCCTCTAATTTTTTTTCTTTACTTATTCACACTCATTAACTACATTTGTTTACTTTATCTATTAAGGTAATTGTTGTATGTTTTAAATAACAATTGGACATAAATAAAAATCTACACTATTGGTATCGTAATAACCATAAAAAAATTACATCTTTCGAGTTCTCATTGAAAAAATAATTATATTTTCAAAAATATGTCTACCTTGAATTTTAACAGGTTCTAAAGAAAATTGATAATTCATTTAAATTTGTAATGTAATGTTTAAATGTTGTTATGTTTAACAATTGTCATTTCTATTGAGTTTCAACAGTTATTATATTTCAAATTTGTACAACTACCGAAACGTTTCAAGGTGAAAAAAATAATATTATACTCGACTCAAATTGGACACACGACGGACTAAATCTCACAATGTTTAGAACTCATAACCTAATTGACAGTAATTTACTAACAGACGAACACATTTTACGAGTATTTGTTTCACGTTTATACTTTGTAAAAAACAATAATACGGTGCACATAACGGTAACGGTGAGTTAAAGTGTGTTTCATTATTAAATATCAATCGAAATTATAATTGGATCTGTCATGGATGGACTCATGTATGGTCACCGATGATGTCTTTTTCAATGGTTTTAAAAATATATTGGGGCTTGGATGCGGCACTACCCCTTACGCGACGAGTTCCAACTGAATCACCGTCAATTCGATGCCTCCGCCCAACATAAAGCGCTTGCTCGTCATTCCGGCTAAACAATTTTAAGCCTTCTCTTCATGTGATAGAGTTTAAATTCGTCTGAAGTTTTCTACACGGCAAGGAAAATTCAAGCTTCGGTTTGGATAAGCGACCAATACGCATGTCCACGACATTGTGTAACATATAAATTCGTATAGAGGTTTTCCTCGTGTTTAAGGATTTATTCCGAGTTCAAGGACTTCGCGATATTTCTTTTAGTTAAATTACATTAAAAATAAAAAGGTTATTCACATTTCATAGGATATCTATTTTCTGTTTGATTTGTTAAATTTTAATTGCGAGAAAATAACTTTTCTAACTTAGGTATTTAAGAAGAACTTAGGTATATTTTTTAATATATAAACCTATATCTTTTTCTTAACAACAAAAGTGTATATTTTTCAAGAAAAAGTAGAAACAGTATAAAGCCGTGTTGATATCTGAGAAATTGCAGCGACTTCGAATAACAAAAGGGCTGATGATAAGCCAAACTCGTCGAATGTTCTCCCTACAAAGGAGATGTGTATAACAATGAGATATTTTTTTATTCAAAGATATTTAATGTATTTCTTGAACTATAAATCTGATAGGAAAATCTGTTACACAAAAGTTTACATTATCCGCTTATTTCATTTATTGTTTAGGTAGAAATTCCTGACTATCGAGTCGTAGACTTTAAACGATATTTTAAATGTTTTATTTAAACTTCCAATTTGCTGTTTTTATATAGTTTATATGTTAAGAATTATTTATGTAGAAGACAGGAATCTTAACTAGTTAAACTTGTGCTTTGAATCTCCTTTCTTTTTCTTTTGTATATATCTATTACGATTTAAGTTAATTTCTATAAGTAAATTATAAGCAAAATGATGTTGAAGACACTTCTAGATTTAAATATTAATTAAGTTTAAAGTTACAATAATAAAGAGTAAAGTAAGAAAGGTTTATTTCAAAGAAAATATTTGAAATTCCTTGACACTAGATGATTAAGATTTCCACCCCAATTTACCAGTTTGAGGAACACTGACTTCGCCTATTCCTAGAGGAAATCTAATAACAACGCCAAGGACAAATATACATACATGCGTTAACTTTATCTACATTCACATATTTTGTATTATTATTGTAAAATGTATAAAATTTATAAATAAAGTTAAAAATATAAAAACTTTAAAGTAAAATGTTATCTCATGGTATGATTTATCATTAACATGCGATCTTGTGTAATTATCCTAGCGGATATTATTACTGTAAAATCAGTAATTAACGTTTTAGGCTCCACAGTAGCAAGAAATTACAAAGGTAATTAATTGTCTTCAATAATAAAAATACTTAAACCTTACATGCTACATTAACTTAATAATTCAATTAATCTTTTCTTCCTTCTTTTCTTAAATAATTATGTATGATTACTGTTTATGTACAGACTAACTTATAGATAGATAACATACATTATTTTTACTAGAGTTTTAGCTTTATAAAACACATTTTCCATTATAACTATGATCAGAGTCTCAACTATAAACTAGTTACGAGATAAGAGCTAGATGGAGACACGATAACCTTATAACCTGGCCCCGTAACGAAACGTTTCAATCAAATTGTTTTACTATTGTTTAGTAAATTGATTTTGTACATTTGTTGCAAACTATTTTACTTTTAATAAACGATTTTAATGTAAGTAATTTTGATAATATTGGTAAGATACTACAACAAGGTATAGTAGATCAATATTGATCGATTAAAATCAATTGAAGGACCTTTCTAATAAACATTGTGTGAAAATTTTATTATTTTGTTCAGTCCTAGTTATTGTTAAATCTAATAAAGTTCACAAGGAATTAAAATTCTAGTAGATATTAAACTTCAAGTCTTTATATTTTTATCTAAGTTAACTTTTAAATAATTAATACAAAATATTTATAAGCTTAAAAGGTAATTGAAAAATTAGGCGACTTTTCAAAATGATAATATTATCAGCAAAAGTGATTCTTCAAATTTTATCAGCGTGATTATCAATGTTATTTTAAACTAAAAGCTTCTTTATTGTATTAAAGTCTGCAGTAATGATTGATATAACATACAATAAGAAATGTTATGGTGGAAGACATAGTTGAAATACATTATATATTAGGCCACTAGTTTATTAATTTATGGATTCTACTATAAGCTATAAAAATACAAAGGTTTGTGTTATTTTAAGTATTTATCTATCTATATGTTTGTAGATTAACCTTATAAGGTTAGGAACTGGGTGAAAGTCTCTGAAGGTTGTGTTTACGTCTTTCACAGGTATACTTAGTATTTTTATTCTGTTCCAAATAATTGACTATAAAGTAGATTGTCGACTATTCACAAGTCTCGCGACGTATTACAATTGTTTGTCGCATTTCTACGGACGTTTTATCTGATGGACTCCATTGAAGTTGGCTCATTACTCAAGCAGTGATTGTGAGATTGCGCACACGTTATTCCACATGCTTTTGTTGTTCATTGAAAGCTATTGTTTGTGAGAAAGAATTTCAAAACTAATTTTGGACCAATGTTAATTTCTTACAGAATGCGAATCGCTTGGACATATAAAACATTAAATATATACCTATTGAATGAGTTTTATTTATTCTGTTCACAGAATGAAGATTTTACCGTCGCGACAAACTTAAACTTTCAAGTTTATCTCCCGATAATAATTAGGTTTAAACTTATATGGCTCGGCAAATCGTTGTACAGCTTTTGAGTACACAATGAACCATTAAACAACTAAAGGTTCCAATACAATTATCTCCAATATTACTCATAGAAGATATCAGTTTGGAAAAATAATTCTAGTGTAATAAAAAAAACTTATCAAAGTAAAAGGGACCGTAGCGAAAAACAGACTAAATGTATTCTCGTGAATAAAAGCTGGAAAATATTAAGAATATAATAAACTTATTTCTGTTTATCTTCTTGGCACCCGTAATTCTAGGCATTGTGTTACTTAATAGGCATATTCGGTTCACTAAAGATACTTATAAGTGGTATAGCATAGTATACAACAGCAGCTGGATTTAGGCCAAACCTATATAAATGGATGCAGATACGTCGATCAAAGTTCGTTGCACAATATACAATTATACCGCATAAGAGCAAAATAAATAACCAAAAAGAAAGAACATTGTTTTAAGACTCAAAACTGAAATCATGTAAGTTTGTATCGAAAAATATACTCTTAAGCTGAACTAATTAAATTCTTTATGAAATAAAAAGTTGTAAGCGTAAGTAATTGAGATAACTGCATTAAAGTCAAGTTAAACATATTTTAAGTTTTACTTTAATAAATACAAACTGTTCTAATATCGGTTTCAAAATTTTTAAGTCGCCTGCAAATATTGTTGGTCTATTGCCTGGTTTAATAAAAAAACAACAAAAGGGTTTTCAAGTCTTCAATGTTTAGTAGTGAAAAACATTGTCTACAAAGTAAGTCTAAAATCGACATACAAAGAGTGGTATCGTAATTATAATATAGTGTTCCAAGGAGCCCCTCACTGGAGCGGAGTGGACCCCAGTGGGAGACTAACTCGTGGTAAATTATGATTATTACCGGAGACTGACTAGGTATCACTACAGCTTTTACTTTAAATAATTGTTTTGGTTTGAAGAGTGTTGTAGTTAGTAAAATTGCTTATGTAACAAAACTTAATACCTTATTTCCAAAGGTAACGAGTTCAATCGTCCTAACTACCGCCACATTGTTATAGGCAACCGTTTCACTTACCATCACGTGAATAAGTCTTCTTTTTTCCTCAAAGCTAATGTGGGTTTGGTTTTGAAACAAAACGATGTAATATTTATATATCCCGTAACGTAGCGCAATCAATCATATAACGACATATCGTTAGTCTGCAATAAACTACAGCCAATAAAACTTTTGGAAAATATCGATAAACGGCAGTCTCCAAATATTTTTGGTAATTATAGCCATCGAAGTTAGGTAAAGAATTATTTTTCCACTTTATACATAATGTAAAGTAATAGCAAATAATAATTATAGTTAAATAATGTTGTACAGGCGAGCTTAACTCACTTTAAGTTTTCTACCAGCTAACCTTAGTGAAAGCGTAAGCCTGTATGGGTAGTACAAGTACAAGTTAGGAATATAAAAATTATTGTTAAAGATCTTACAAATACTTACACATAAACGACTGTTTTATAGTTAGTTTAAATACATTAAAGTACTTTTTAATCTTAACATAGACTTTCTTAATTTTTGTGGGATAAATACTATTCAGCACTATTGAAAGAAAAGAAATTATCTCCTGCCCTTTGTGATTATTATTCATCTATGATCTTAAAAGAAATGCTTAAGAGATTTACTGCAATTAGATTTTCGTGATAAAATAGACTAGTCTAAAAATTATGATTTCGTTTTATGGTAAATCAGTGATGAACTTATAATGTTTACACTGAAAAGGCAAAATTTTCAAAGGTGCAGAAGCTTTTGTAATGGATTCAAGGAGTATTTATGATAGGATGAAGCTCCAAAAGTAATCTGCATAGCATATTAGACTTTCATCTTCCCTGAACCGTTTTCCGTTTCCAGATATATCTTATAAAAACGTTCTTTACTTTCATAGTTAACTGACGTACACATCCAGGGAAGTTTAAATGAGAATAAAGAAAAAGCAAATTTGATGATATTTTGTATTTCCTGTTCATCTGCTGAGAGACGGAATATTAAAATAAAATATCTATTTCTTAATAGTCATCTTAAATATACCTTATATATACCATATTAAATATACAGAAATAATTTTTAATATTTTAAAATGTGTGTCTTCCAAAGACAAAGGCAGATTAATAATATTATTAAATAGAAACTCCACAACAACCCTGATGTGTAAAGCGGCCACACTCACCCTTGTCTGGTCAACACATACAAAGTGAGATTACCAAATTCACTTTGAGCGACCCTGTCAAGCCTTTCGCCACTACCGAAAACTAGTTCGAGAGGAAACATTACGTTCTTGCAAACTGATTAACTTCATGCTCTTCTCCTCCATTTGTTGTGTAAAAAATACAAAGACAGAAATCTTATACAGCAGTGAAATTTGTAAAATCGTGAAATAACTTACGAAGGGTGAGAAGTGAAGATGTAAAAACCGTGCATTACACATTTTTTCTATAATTAACCGTCACCGCAATCACTGAGTAGTAAAAATATGCGTTTCTTTCGTATATCTAGTAATCCTAAGTAAATCTACTACTACTTTAATATCATTTCTAACTAAGCTTCATGTCATTTTAAAAAAGATCTATATCTACTTACTAACAGCTAAAGTGCTCAATTTTTGTTTCAAATGAAAGCATCAAATTTTACGTGCTACGAATTTTTTTTATCTACTATTGTCATACGGTTGATGTAGAATAGTGCTCGCCTAGAACACTCCGGCTCTCGTATATATCCGGAAGTTTGTAAAAGGGTGATTGCTAGCCCACCTGGGTTAGAAAA
Source organism: Pachliopta kotzebuea (assembly GCA_018246255.1). NCBI lineage: Eukaryota > Metazoa > Arthropoda > Insecta > Lepidoptera > Papilionidae > Pachliopta > Pachliopta kotzebuea. The sequence continues at coordinate 12,292 of DWLS01000595.1, forward strand.
CACCTTGCCAATAACAAAACTTGCTAACTAGTAGCCACGGAATCGAACCAAAGCAAGCGTAGCCATGAAGGTAGTTAAATTGTTCATTTAGAATAAATACTAAAGGCCCATTAAAAATATTAGATACTGCAAACAAAGATATCTTCCTAATTTTCTATTTTATATCGATGCAATTGAAATAATGATTTGTTATAAAAAGCCAGTATATTATCAATAAGTGCGCTGTGTGCGACGATAATGTTTTCGAGTGTCGTCGTCATATAAAATTCTCTCACAAATATATTATTTAACAAAACCACTGGTTTGTATGTGAATACCTACGTCGGTGCTATATGAAATTTTAGAGGTGTGAAGGTATACCGTGTTCATTTACCGAAGCTGGGCACATTCGCCCACTAAACAATCCATTCTCGATTGTACAATCGTGTGTTTGATTGGTATACCCAACTGTGTTTTGATAGTAATTTCAATATAATGTTATGGTAACAATAAAGACAAGTAAATAAGCAAGATAAGCTGCTCGAGCATATTTTCAATAAAATAATTTCAATTGAATGATGATGCCAATGTGCGGTTCCAATGAAACATTTTATGATGTGGATGTCGCTGATTGTACATTCGATGGTGATAATTTTAAGTGCGGGATACAATTATTGTTGTCCAACCGTTCTAACGTAGTGAACAGTGTCTCCTGTTGCTTCAGTGAATGCACGTCTCAGGCGAGCTCGTCGAGTCTGCGACAGGGTTTGTGGGCAGAGGAGCAGCCCCTGTTGATTAGAAATGTCAAATCGAACAGTTTAAGTTTGATTTAATTCAATGCAACTTGCACCGTACTTAGTTCCTTAAGTTGATGAAAGTAAACAGGTTTATAGAGGTGGTTATGTCTAAGTGGTAAGAAGTTAAGGTCCACATATTTCATAGAAATTAGCCATTTTTATTTTAAATGTTTTGTTAATATTTAATTAATAATAATATAAAGCGCCGAATTGTAAAGAAGATATATTAAGCATGCTACTTTATATTACAAAACCCAATCCGCTAAAGGTCAGCGTGGTGGCAGAGGGCCCAAATCCCTTAACTATTAGGGGAGGCCAATGTCCAGCAGTGGACGTCTATCGGCTGATGAAGATTGTATAGATACATATATACATCTACCGTTAAAAATATCTTACAGCTGCCTTTGTAAATATGTCTGTCAGGATACATTTATTCATGAAGCAACTCTTATAAAAAATTTTAGCCTTTTACATCCATATTACATTATTATGTTATATGATAATAATAATAAATATTAGCATAACCATATCTACTGTAAAAATGGAAAGAATAACACACATTAGCGTTCTACAGCTCAAATGAAAAAAGACGTTAGGATTTTTACGACATAAATATTACTACATAAAAGTCGTGTCAGTAACGCCATCTATCGGCTTCACTTACACTCACCTGTTTAAAAGGTCGCATTCCGCCATTAATTCTTAACGAGTCAGCTGCTATGCCTGCAATTCCGTCGCCAGGTTCCCTCAACTGTCGCAAGGAGGCGCTGGGATGGTGATGGGCGTGGTGAGGGCAGTGTGTCACGCATGCGCTGGACTCCGGCTGGGAGCTTTGCCGTATGATTCGCGTACTTGTGGCAGGCAGTATTAAGGCTGGTGGTTGCAAAACGGGGCAGGCATTGACGGCGTGTAGGGAATTACAGCCGCAGTTGTAATGGAAAGCGGAGCGAACGCTCTCCCTGGACACAGATCGCGCAAGGTGTAACGCCGACACTGGCGCCGTGGACTGTCTCCGTTCACAAACACGACATCTCGTGTAGTTGTGAGGAACTAACGGGCATGTAGTCACAGAACCTCGGTGAACACCACTTGCCACCGGCGATATTAACGTCTGTGGGCGGTCCGGAGGCTCGTGGCACTGTAACTCTATATCAGGAACACTTTTAGCAGAATTTTCTTCAACTTTCACAGATGTTCCACTTTCTTCGCTCCCTGGACCGCCTGAGAGTTGCGGACGCAAATTTGTTGTACAATCTTGACGTTGTAGTATTGGCTTAACAGCTCTATGTTCGGTAGGCACTATCACTGTTACTGCTGGTGCACCGACCAGTAAACTTGCAGTCTCATCACTACTACCATAGCCAGAGTTAGTAATAATTTCCGTACTATCACTTGTAGACGCGGCCATTTTAGGTAACCTGGAACAAAACAAACACCATGATGTCTTGCAGTTAAATAAATCATTACCTTTATACTACAATTATAATTAAAAACCTAAATTTATATGATTTACATGTAAACACTTGTACTATGATTGAAGAGTCTTCTAATGGTTGTGTGCATATAATAAATTAATACATAACCTGCAAAAATTTGCAGATTCACTGATGTAATTAAAAACAGTTCAAAAAAGTATCAATCTAAATAGACTTAGAGGAACTTAAAACGTTTTAACTTAAAACAAATCTAATTTATTAAAGATTTTGAGATGAACCTTTGAGTCAGCCTGCATCTTCAAGATCTATTGAAACATATTTTTGGCTTTATTTAAAACAGTTAAGTTAGGTTAGGTAAGGAATAAATCTCTTATTATAAATCATAAAGAAATTAACTTTGTTATACATAAACTGTTAAATTACTAGTTAATTGAAATACGAAAATGTATTTGTGGCAAAGCCTAATAAAAAATGTCATTAACCTAAACTACTTAACAAGATTACCTATAAGCATATTATAAAAACTTGCAAATATGCAAGTATTCGCTGCCAGCTAAAAAATCCGTAATGCTAAGGAATTCCTCACAACTCAAGTACGCTCTTAGTGTTTTATGCTGACACTAATACTGACGGGTACACTGTTTCAAAGAATAAAATTAACACTACTATTTTAATGATGTTATTCATCTTTTAATGTTTTTTTTTGAAAAAACAGTATTGTATGATTTATAAATTAGAACAGAAAATAATTGAAGAAAATGCGTCAAGCATATATATCATGGCAAACAATTTACGAGGTATAAGATTGAGAAAAATCTCATATAAAATATCAGCACATCTACCAGATTCCTTTTTGGAAGGTTGGTTCTGAGATTTTCGAATGGGTCACAAAGGTCTTATAATAAAAGCAATTTACAGACTTCTGCTAAAATATTACGACTACATATTACCGATTTCAGCTTGCTTTAAAAGGCACTTTGGTTGACCGCTGAATCGTAATAATGAGTAAGGGTATAACTTTAACTCCCTTTTTAGAAATATATATAATTTTTTGTTTCTAATCTCTGTTCTTTTGTAACAACTAACAACAGGAAAACTTTATGAAGTGATAGACATTAACATGTTTGACATTTGTGGAGGATATAATGCCAATATAGACATGGCCGCACTTGATACTTGTGTTTTAATATTTAATAGACAAATCGCGTGACCGACCTCGGCACAATTCTCGATACAAAGGAAAACGTTGTACATTTTTGATGCGCTGAAGATACGATTACTGGTAGCTATATCCGAAAATTAACGACATCGTTCACATTTAAATATTTGAATAATCCCAAAACAGTCGACTAAATATCGTTTATTAATCTTGTCCTTGATACATTGGTTTCACAAGCTTTTTAACAAACATTGCTATAAAATAATCGATGCTTTTGAAAGTTTCCACTTCCACAACTTGCACTAACATAATTGTTAAAAAAAACTATATCTTGTTATCCTTCGCATGGAGATGAATTAGAAGCATAGGAAAAACAAATTCTTGATATAGTTTCCAGCTATTAAATTAACCTTCATCTATTATAAAAGGCAACGAAGAAATCTACAATTTCACGCTGATCCTGATAAAGTTGCAAGGATACTAAGACTTGCGAAGTCTTATAACTATAAAGATATTGTTATACTGTTATCAGTAGCCATATCGCTTAACTCAAAAAAAAACCTATCTTTTTTGTCATTTTTATATAAAAACAAATTGCTTAAGAACTTTTTTACTTAAATTGTTAAATTTAGTGAGAGGAAATTCAAATGAAATGTCAAGTACAAGCGAACCACACCGCGTACTCCAAATAAACATTTCAACTGTACTATTTTTTTTTATTTAACATCATAATTGGTCTATATTTTACGAGAAAAGGTTTTTGTCATGTAATTGGTACTTTGACTAGTGGAATTACTGAAATAATGAGACAACATCTTACGTCCAAAAGGACGATCATAATGTAACGCTGGGGAACATCCTGCTTGTCTAGCCTCGAATGCAAAACATCTCGTTACTTCAGTAATTTTACTGCCAACGGAACAGCGCTATTTTTATATTTATTTTCTTTAAAATATAGCACATTAATGACAGTATTTGGATTAATGCCAGCAATGCTTTTGACTGTTTACTGTATAATTTAAATATATTAAAAACTGCTTATTATATCGTAAAAATTCTTATCATCTGGTCGCCCTGTTACATAAGAATATTAAAAAGTAACACAGAGGTCTCTGGTTCGATTTATAGTCTTTTATCGTACCTACGAAATTAGTTGCTATCCGCATATATTTAATCGGTCGCCATAACTTTGTCTTATGTTTTCTCACTGAAGGTATACTCCTTCGATATGTGTACACAGTTCCAAGGAACGTTTTTACATCTTAATATTAGAGTCCATTACGAAGGTCTATAAAACGTAAGTGTACACTCATAAAATGCACTCATTTTATGGGACCCCTAGCTGAAATAATAGCGTCAATCGTAAAACGTATCCAATGCAAAATGTTACTAACTACTACATTTATATTGTCTGGTCTAAACAACCTTGTATTTTTATTTATTTATTTATTTGACACCTTTACTAATATGTGCAGTTTTTTTATTGTATAACGAATTTCTCTTAGATGTTTTTAGTTAATAATAATCCTTGTTAACTATTTAAATTAGCAGCAGGTACACGAATAACGCAGGGTATGTCTTCATCAAGGATCTTATCAGACAGATAAAACTTTACTAAATTTCTGATAAATTATTATACACATGTATTTTACATTTAAATGCAAACATAAAATTAAATAAAAATATCTCTTAACTATTTATTTAGTCTAATAAAAGATTAAAAACTTCTTTATATTTTTTATTACTAATTATAAATATTGATATAAGCTGGTTTATAAATAAAATGCTATTTATCAAACAGCATAATTCTCATTTTTTATAGCAGATGAATTATTTACTGGAACTTATGAACGATATAAAATTTTTCATAAAATCTAAAAGCTAGAAATCCTTTTAAAATTGTTCTAAGTTGTAAAGTATTCGATTATCTAAACAGGGAATAGATATACGTTTAATTTTAACTGCATCCGTTATATCGCAGTTAAAGATTTGAAGTTATAAAAATATATCGATAAATAAAAATTATTATATATCAAAGATTATACCACAAGTTAAGTTTCCGGAACGAAACTTATAAGTATAAATTGTATGAACAGATTTTAATTTGAATCCGTAGACATAATTAAAAGAAACTAAAACAAGTCTGGAAAATAGTTTCCCCTTTTTGGTTTCTTTTATTTCTATTAAATAATAAAAATTTAATTATTGTTGTCAGTCGTTAGTCCTTGTCACCTTCACAATGGTTCCTTTGTAAAAATTTCCTGCCTAACAATCATTTAAAATTTCTTAAAAGAGAAGAGGAAAATTTTATTTAAATGAAGGATCAAGTCTTATTTATGTGCCGTTAAAATATATTTAAGTTATCCACAATGTTGTCAGTAATACACTCGGGAACCTTAACGAAAGCGAGTCGATACAAGTATGTATGTATAACATGTATACTCACTTAATTAAATTACCGCACACGTTCTCTGCTAAGTAAATTAAGTTTTAGTCAACTTTCCTCCATGAAAATGTTTGGTTTTGTTTTTATTTGGATAGAATCTTTTCAGGTATTTTCTTTTGCTGTTATTTAAATAGTAATTATTGAAAAATATAAGGATTTTATTGCTAATATAAATATGTTTAACCAATTTTAGCTTTTTTGTATAATTTAACATTTGAAATTACTAACTTTTCTATCTAACCTCTTAATTAGTAACACGAAGATACTTAGTTCGACACTCAAGCTGCCTGAGTAATTGGGTTGGTAATAAAGTGTTTTAAATTTTTACCACTGGTAGGTCTCTGTTGTCGGAAACCGCCTAAGTAAGTACCACCGCAGCTTCTATTGCAGCCGTCAAACAGTAGTGTTGAAAACTTTACTGTGTTCCAGTTTAAAAAACAAGCTAGTAAAATTACTGGAGTAATGAGCATCTTGTCACATAAAAAAAAAAACATTTTCTAGCCACCACCACCATACTGTAAAAGATAATTCAAGGTGTCATTGTTATTATGTGAAACTCATGTCAAGTTATTATTCATCTTTAAATTCTAGCAATACTTAAACTAAAATGTTCTTAAATAATCTATCTATCGTAGTTTTCTTAATTTAGTAATCAAAATTATAGTCTGTATTTATTACAACACAAAGGACAGATGTATATAAGTTACGTGTAAATATTACGACTAATATTATACCCGGCCGTCACCCCGTCCAAGTATCCAGTTTGCTTTCATGATTGGCTCAGTCTTTTATTACTTTACGAGATTGCGTAGGGATTCACAATAATTACAAAACAAAGAAATATCTTCACAATATCGCGATGAAAGCTGAATGAATTACTCCATATTTAAACAACATTAATTATTTACTTTCGTAAACCATAAGGGAAAATCTGAAAGGGATCTTTTATAACCTTTGAATCTGAAATGGTAACCTTTTTGTTCAGAGCTCCGTAAAATTTTCTTCGTTGTTTTGTTTGGTATTAACCCGGGATACTTTTGCATACATTTTTGAAATTCAAAAATCTTTTGTCGTTAAATATATATGGGGTTAATAAATCGTCTTAACTACGATATTTCTTTGAAGCATATAAATTGGATATATACGGAAATCGTATTGACGGAACTACGGCGAATAAAATGTTTTATATGCTGAATTAACGTTTAAATAATACAAACGCTTTTAAATACAAACGTTTAAACGCTGAATTAAAGTTTTCTCTATTTAATTATTAACAGCAACATTGTTATATTTTTCTACAACAGAAAATATAGAGATTTCTTACTACAATTAAGTTACCACGTTTAAGGAAATTAACTTAAGCATGCAGTATTAAAGCAAAATATAAATTTCTTTATAAACGCAAAAATTTAAGATTCGTTTTTGTAGTCTTTTTTATTTATTTATTTGAAGGTGAGTTTGTGGAAACTTCCTTATTATTTGTGTACTATAAATTCATAGCGATGTTTCACTATTCGTCGAACTTGAGTTCCTGTAACTGTAATTCCGTTACTGATGATTGAATTAACTTATGATTCAACAAACAATAAGAGTTATAACCTTAGAAGTGCTATGAACAAGTTAAAAAATAAAACGCCTTGTGTAAGTGGAGTACATTGATTTATATACCACAAAGCCACGAGACGAACAGTTTAACCTGATGGTAAAGAACCTATCCAATATGGCGCTAGTTGTGTTAATAAACATTTCACCGCATTTCTTTTAAAAATATACCGTGTCTCGTTACATCGATACTACCATTATATACAACTCCTTTCAATACAGAACTGAACGATGTTTGCACAGAACTGTTTTGCGACAGAAATAAGCATTACTGTGGTACCTACCAAAACAGTCTTCGGTACCAGAACGATGAACTTCTTGAGAATATACAGTATGTGCTTGTTCCATTAACATACGATATAAGAGGATATGTAAGAGGAATGAGAACCGCACCAAGAATAGCATGCGCTCTTATTTTAGACAATCGTCTTCCGCGATGCTTGCGTGCGATATTTTTAGCCGGGTTAGTCAGACATTTAGTACGTTTTCACAAAGTGCATCGTACTTGCACCTATGTACTTATATTTATACGAACTCCCTTATTTTTAATATTTTAAGACACCAGGATTACCTAAGCGGAAGGATCAAATAAAAGCTTTTATTGCTGTCTATTTCACACTGACGTTCGTTTACAACTTTATTATACCACCATCGACAAGCACTTATTTCACAATTTTTTTATTGAAAAACATCGTTACCTACTTGTGGTTAATGTGTGTTGGTTAATTTACTTAATTATTTGTTTTTCAGATTGTCTACTTAAAAATTACGAGGTGTAAACATATTTATCGAATTAAAATAGATTAGGGAAAGAAAAATCTGTTATTTTATCGATACGTAGCTACAGTGATCTCTCGTATAGTCGTCGTATAGATATCTCGTAAAGTATTGACCAAACAATTTCATATTTACGCTCTTTGAAAAGTTGACAGTTTGTACTGCAAAAAATTCTTTTTCTATTTTTGGTTTGATTCACCGGAAACTTCACGAGCTTAGTTACGAAGTTTGAATGTATCCACTGTATAGTATCAAACTGGTACCGAGGTATTACAATATTTTTTTTGCGTCCCAAAATTTCTTTAGTGATAATGAATTGACGTCAGAAGAAGATTGCGAAAATCGATTACGTGAGTTTAGGTTAATCGGGACAAAGACTTCTTTGAGAGGCATTATGAAGTTATCTTTAAAATGTTAAGAATTTGAAGAACAAAACTGTTTATATCCAATTTTAAATCAATAATCTGGATTATATTAAATGTAATGTTGAAATTTGTGTTAAAATCACATATTACTTTTTTCCTAACTTAATATTTAAATCTTTTCTACTCGTTTTAATGTAAATTTAGATTTTTTGATTGATGCTTGTAAATAACGTTTATTATAAAAACTATGAGTAACAATGGTATACGTAGAACTGCTTACACGCTTCAACACAGATATTTCTGAATGAACGCGTGTAACTCCGTCGTAAGCAAACGTTTATATTGATTAAAAGCAACCTCATCGATCCCTTCGCAGTTTGTACTTTTAACACGATCGATTGTTTAGTTTGGCTATATTAGACCGTTGATATACGTTTCTCTAATTACCGTAGTATTTACAAACATTAAAGTAATCAAAATCTAGTGCTTAAATTTAGAGGAATGCAAAAAATTACCTCCTGTCGATAAGACAAGTTCAATTATTTATTTATAGGTTATTATTACATAATTTAGAATTCTGAAACGAGAAAAAACAAACAGTTAATTGACAAAAAATACCTAAAAGTAACAGAAAGTATATACAAATGTTTACTGTCAGTATTACATATTAATGATCACCATTTTCCGTAAGTAATTTCATCGACCTCTAAACTTAAACACATTGTATCGATTATGGGTTAACATAACATACGCTGGTTAGGATGTTGTACACCACGACGTTGTGATTGTCGCTTTGGGACATAAGATTTTAAGTCATTTATCCCATAAATATATTTAGCTATAAAATCCTCCAAACTATAACATAATGTTTTCAAAGTACTATTAAACATAAAAGTAGGCGTTGTGGTCTTATCTATCGATACCTAACATCTTCTAAACCATACCTATGTTCTCATCAATATCATATAAACTCATGTTCCAGAACTCCTACTGCAAAGAAACCTATTAAGATTTAGAAGCCTATATTTAGATGTGTCGTGATTTGAAAAACATACTAGTCTAATTGCAACTGGAAATTAAATGTCATAGGCTGGAAAATTAAACGGGATAATTTATTTTAGACAAAATCGGTGTCGAAAGTAATAAGCTCCTTTCCTGAAAGGTACCCTACTCGTGTCGACAGTAAAATTACCGCCGTCGACAACCAATTCCAAAATAGTTGTACGTGAGAAGAAATTGAGCGTGAAAAACATATTGGAAGATTGCCAGTCATTCGGATGCTGGAGATGTTTTAATAGTTTAAAAATTTTACCGTAAACACGTAAATTTATTCAAATAAAGTAAGAGTTATTGCATAAAGATGACTTAAATATTTATAAATATCACGAGGAAAATAAAATTTGGAATCGGTAAGTGGAGCAACTAAAAATAAAAATAATCAATCGCTACAGCTTTTACTTGTATGACGAGTTTATAAAATATGTGATGACTTTAATTTAAATTTTTGAGATCATTTATTTTCTTTTTATATATATTCCTAAAGTATACTAAAACTTAATACTATAGATTTAAAGTTCAGCTTTTAACGATGTAATAATATAAATTCTATTGGTGGTTTCTGTTGCCGTAGACCGGCTTGGTAGGTACCACTGAAGCTTTTGTTTTTACCGCTAAATAGTATTGTGCGAACATTACTGTTCTGGTTTGAAGGATGCTGTATGCTAGTGAAATTACTGGAGTAACGAGACTTAACACTTTCGTCTCTTGAGAGGAAAGTGTTAAGTCGCAAGACGACGAGCGCAATGTGGCTCTATCTATACCATTTTAAATAACACCACATTGTTATGGGCAGGTGTATTACTTACCATCAGATGAACACCTAGCACGTCTCGTAGACTCGGCGAATAAAAAAGAACGATCTAATTTTTGCTATAGTAATATATACGCATAGTGTACCGTATCAAAACTAATACGGTACTCATTACAAAACTAGTGGTAAAACTCTTATTAGAGATACTTAAAGTAGTTACAACAAGGGAAAAGATACTGTGCCTCATTCCGACGTCATAGTTATCGCAGAGTTCCTACATTTTTAAATTTTTGTTTACATTTCGATCTACGCTGAATGAGATCACTATGTTTAACGTCTGGGTAATAAATAATTAGAAAAACGCGATAAAATCGGTTAAATATAGTTTTATTAAATGTGTAATATTCAAGTGAATATAACAAATCGTTCTAAAGAAAACAGTTAACAAATCGAAAGTGTAGTAACTCAAGATCTTGACTCGCCGGAGATAACGTTTTTACAAGAGGACTTATGCCTTTCGATAAAATTCTATCGGATCGTTCGTGACCTCGTTTTATTCGTTTCCTGTGTGAGGCTTCCATTCAGAATAATCAATTACTTTTGAGTTTAATGCTGGATGCACTCTGGAATACCTCTCCGTACATTTTTCCGTTAGAAAATCTTTCGTTGGATACCTTGTTATGACGTACTCTTACCCACTACAACCCCTCCGATGACCCTCTCATAGACATTAATAGAGACATTGAAACGCTCTCACACACTACCTCAACCTCCACTCACCTTGAACATACATTAGTTTCTTTAGAGTTGCATAGAAAATATCAAAAAGCCTGTACCTTTTCACGTATCCCTTTTTAAATTGCACACTCAGTATTATTACTGCTATTGTGAGTACCAAGAAACGACAAAGCCTCTTGAGTTTCTTGTCAGCATGTTTCAGAAGAGGGTGCGTTGCGAATAGAATGAATCAAAGATTTAGGAGTAAAATTAATTGTATAAATCCTATAAAGAGATTTTGAATTTAAGTTTATAATATAACAAAAGAATATTCTGTTAAAAATAACTTGAAAAATAAATTACCATACATAATTTCAGCAAGCATCTTTTTACGCATGGTATTAATCTCTATTATCTGATTGCATTGGCGTAAAAGCGACTAATGCGCTAAGTTAAATACTCCCTAACGCTTGTAACTTTTAAACCGGAACGGCTACGTGGATTCTTTAAGAGTAAAATGAAGTAAAAGATAAAAAGAAGAGAATTCCGAAACCAAAAACCTGTAACTCTTCCAGTTAAGGAGAAATGAAAAGTTAAAGTTAGCACTATGGAAAAGGGAAAGCAAAAAAAATCCACTGAGAATCGAACTCATGACCATTGCGTCCAGAGCATAAAAATTAGCCACTAAGACATTCCGGTACATTCTAATCTTATAAGGTAATAGGATACGGATAATAAAACAACGCGTGTGCCGTCTTTCCGTTTTTTTTTTCTTCATAATGATAAACAGGAAGAATCTCAAAATGTTGTTCTCTTACACAATTTAACCTGACTATACTAAATATTTTTTACAAACAAATAGTTAACCCTTTAATCTACAAATTAGTTACCGGAAACATCATTCAAAATCAATTTAAACGCATTTATAAAATTTTATAAGCATTGTTTTAAAAACCGTTATTTGGTTTCAAATACCGGCACCCATCTAGTGTAAACATTACTTCCAGTCTCATTATCTAGAAATCATGTTGGATGGAATTCTCTTCCCTTCATCTGCTTTCAAATAAATTGAAAACGGTTTGAAAACTTTCATCTAGAGGATTAAAGTTAACAATGATTTCTAAAAATAATTATTTTGATCCCTTTTTATCCTCTCCACCCTCTTTCCGTAGAAAATGAGAATGATGAACAAAAGGATCAACTCCAATTTCATTTATCTACACTAATAAATAAAATTGGATTCTCTGTTTGCAGTATCAAAGTAAAAGCTTTTAACTTAATTCATAGGAACGTTTACACGATATTTATATAATAAACGACTTATGAAAAAGGTCTGCAAGTCTCTCTGTATATTCAGGGTAAATCTGCGTAACGGCTGGTTAAATTTTGACGGAACTTTGTCTAATATTTAGCTCTCTTAAAATAGTTTTATCTCTAATCTGTTATTACAATGTACGTTTGAATATCTGTGCAAACTAAAAACACCGAAGCAGGTTGGATTACCTCGCCTTCTCTCTTTCGTCTTTCTTCTGTGTAATTTTTTCTATTATATTATCTCTTTTAATAGAATTCACTATTTAATGATACATACATCAAGAAGTGACTTTTCCGATTATTCAATTCTCATGGTAATAGATTACGTGTTTTGTATATTTCCATTTACAAATATAGACATTAATAAGTAACACCAAATTAGTACAATTCAACTCGAACTATTTAAAACGAATTAGTGAGTCTTTAAAAGCAGACTGCTGAAATAAATTAAATTAAACTAAACAACGTATCTAATCCAACAATCGCATAAAAACCGAGATTACGAATGGATTGCAATGTAACAAAATTTCTGTCGTCTAGACTAAACAATAAACTGAAATTGCGACTGTTTCCTTAAATTTTGTGACTTTATGATATTTAGCGGAAAAGCGATTCATTGCGTTTCAGGTCTAGTCAAAAATATATTATATAGAGTGATTCTCGACTTATTAGAACAGGCCTAATTAGAATATAAAGAAAGTGAAACCTTTAACAAGTTAAATTAAATAGTTGTCAATGTATTATAATATAACGCCTACTACTTATTTAAGATTTTAAAGAATTACGAGAAGAATTAAATCAACGTATCTTCATATCTATATTTACTTTTTTATTTGATCTTGGTAATAATGATTTCTGTTGCCATGCTAAACCAGATAGATATAGATCTAGAATAATACAACTTATTTGACCTTGCTGAAATAAAAACTAAATCAACAAACATTGACATTATTTTCGACGCGTTCAATTTTGATAGGTCTTTATACTGTTCTTATGATCCATAAAACTGAATATTAGTTTCTAAGACCTTGCATACATTTTATTAACGTAGAAACTATGTTTATACTTACATAGTACAGTATTTATTAATTTTTGGGAAATATAGTCACTAAAAAGTGTTTTTAAGTATTATCAAATACCTAAAGAATTAGATATATAAACTTATGTATGCCATAACTTGATAATGGCAAACTTTCAAAGTTTTTACGATTTTGTGACTAACGTCAATTTTATTCTAATTTTATATATATCTATTACTTCCATATAATTTTAATTTATCTACAAATATAAGTTAATTCACCGTAAGGGGCTAGAAGATGGATATATATATTCCTAAACTTTGATTCCCTACCAATCTTTTGAAATAATCTTACTAAGAATAAGTGTTTAACACTATAAACTCATCAACGGAAAGTTAACTAGTTTGTTTTTAGTTAAATGTAATCATCAATGGCAATTATATTATTACTGTTAATTTAAACCGAAAACTAATATCCGGAATTAATGATATGTATATGTAGAAAAAAGAAACGTTATCACTTATTTCAATTATGAAAATGTACCAGAAACTTACTTTGACACGCGACTAAAAAGCTACGAAACTCTACTTATTAACATACTAATATAATTCCTAAAGAAGCTATTTCACCTTGACAAATTACTTTAGTACGCAATTCTTAATTATTCATACCTTTTTTAAACTGTAAGTATATTTTGATTGAAGCAAGTTCTTTTCTGAAGTTAGGTCATAAATATGTTCTGAGAGAAGCTGTTGAAAGAACAATGAAATTACGAAAAATTTATATACTGATAAAAACCATAGATAGTGGATTTTGGTTATGATGACCTGCTTCGAAGTTTTTTGAAATATAAATACCTAGCCTAGAGCTGAATCTTTATCTTTACTGGGTAATTGCCGTATGTATAGTGTGATGGTAGTCTTTGCTTCCGTAGACAGCCTAGGTAGGTACCACCGCAGCTCCTACTTCTACCGTCAAACAATAGTGTGTAAACATTACTGTATTCCAGTTTGAAGGTAACTGTAGTAAATGAAATCATAATATCTTGTATATTAAAACAATGAGCACAATGTGTTTCTCGTCACAGATAGCATATTACTTATCAGTTAACCGTCTTCTTTATCATTTTGAGGAATAAAAAAGATTATCGATTTCTCAATATTTAACTTTTATAATTATTATCCAAACTTTTCTTTTTGTAGATTGTTAATAATTAAATTTATTTTATAGCCTGTTGTAAGTAATTGTTTATTTTAAAATAGACAGCCTATATCAATATGTAGCACTTAAGAATTTAGACAGAAATTTTATAAAATTAGATATATATGTTTACAGTGTGACTATATACTTAACTACTGATAAAAAAATGTGCTAATGAATTTAGTTAAGTAAAAGATTAATTGACCTTTCAACAAAATTTTATATTAAACTATAGCACCAGTCTCAGTTGTACAAGTTATTGCCCTTGGCTTTATTGTAATATACAACGAAATTGTTATATTAAAAATTATGAAAAGTATAAAGGTCACTCACTACACAAAGCTATTTCAATACCTATCATAAAACCTTCGTATTGTTTCAACTAAAAAAAAGGCATTTCCCAAACCGTTAAACAACAAAACTGATGGAAAACTTATGTGATTCAAAACTAAATTTCCAAAAACCTCTTTGTTGTTTTAGTATAACAGTCGGAGTGGTAAAAAAATTGTGGTAACATATTTATAGTTATATATTGTAGTTAAATTCGCGTTAATGTTTAAGCATACGTTCACATATGTTGATCATAAAGTTGCAAAAAGATTTATGAGCAAAGATTTACTGGCAGATTCTAGAGAAGTATGCCGTTTTGACTAAATAGAATGTCTACTTACAATGTAATTTATGGTTTTCTTATTTGGTTAAGGTTTATTTTCTCTCATTAAATAAATAAAACGGATTTTATTAAAGCGAAGGTTAATTTATTTGTATTACAGAAGTATAAAGCAATCCCTGTAGTGTCTATTAAAATCATTACTTCAGTATGTTGAAGCGTGTTCTGTTAGACGGTAGATTAATTTGACTAGAAAAGTGTTTTTTTTTTATATAGTTCTCGTATGGTTATATGCGACAGGGTCTTTATTTCGTATATTTTATTTCTTTTTCTTATTACATTTGCCTACCCATATAGGCTTACGCTTTCACTAAGGTTAGCTGGTAGAAAACTCAAAGTGAGTTAAGCTCACCCGTACAATTTTATTTCCATGTAAGTGTTGTTTGCCGTTACTTTATGTTAATGTACAGTGGTAAAAAAAAAATATATATATAGATTTTAATTTTTATGTACACTCTCATTATCATCATACCGTATTTTCTTTACATTTCTGTTCTTTCATTATACATCACCTTTCAGACTTGAGTCCATTCAGTCAGAATATCTCATTACCCATTTTACCTTGATAAGTTCTGTAGTAGAAAAGTTCTGTTTTTGTTATTATTAATTTTAGCTTCAATTCATCGTTCTTTGTTTATACGTTTTGTTGAAGTTTACGCTTATTTACATTTCATTTTGGTCACATTAGTAATTACTTTATATTTACTAATTTTGTTTTTTTTTCATCGTTTCCTCTATCACTTTTCTGCAATATTTTAAAGATATGCGGCGACTTCCGCCTTCTCTCAATAAAGAGGTGATGCTACTGTAACGAATTATAATAATTCATAATGATAAATTAATTATTTTATAGTAATGTCATATAACGGAAGACATTACA
>DWLS01000596.1:0-28460 GCA_018246255.1 Pachliopta kotzebuea
TTCCATGCCCTGCAGCACGACGCCGGCAACCGAATCAGCGCAGGTGTTAGGATCCTCTGACTTGAAGCAAATCTGCCCCCATGGGTAGGATGCAAAGAAAGAGCGCATCCCGTCCCAGTCTGCCGACGTGTAGTGCCAAACACGTCGTCTACCAGATGGAAGTAAAGTCTAATATTATATATCAAACAACGTAAGATAAATTGTTATAAATTGTTGTTGTCATTTACAACAAAGGTCAAGACTTTTGCTTTTGATTCTGATACGCTAAAGCACTTCTATTTTCTTTAAATATGTCTATGTAACTTTCTCGGTTTAACTCCTACCCCTATATTCGATTAGGTAATACAAATTTCCACGTAAACAACTCGTAGGAGGGTACACGAGAATATTAATTACAGAACAAAAGTCATTCGCACGTACATCGTAAAACGTAATGGTATATTCGACAACGTGAAAATGGACGCTTTTAAAAGATAAGCAAGTGTGACATTTTTAGTACCGTATATACAGGGACAGAGTACAATAGAAACGAAAACATTTATTTGTGATATAACAAAACGAACGACAAGTACTATGTTTTTATTTTGTAATATACTAAGTTCGTATACATAGAATGTAATCTTAAACTTTTTACACACATACGCAGATTTAACAATTAGTATGAGATTGTAAATAAAAATAAATGCATTTGATTGTGTATGTACAACGAAGACAGTACAATTAATTATTAAGGAAGAAACGAACATTATGTTATATTCCTTTGCGATCCTTAAAATACTAAAAATTTCAACCAAAATGAGAAGAGACAAGACTAGATCACAGGATAAAGAGAATTATAGTGTATGACCTATGGCGGCTTGTAAATTTTAATTTAACAAATTTTTACTAATGCCTTATAAGAAAAAGCGAATATTGTATAGCGTTTTAAATTATTGTTAATGATTTGTTCATAGATAAGAACGATCAGTAATAATTAATTAAGTAATTGATAGCGTTATCTTTAAACTTTTCATTTTATGTTCTAAGTCAAGAGAAAACTTTACAGGCCTTAAACTTTTCCGATAGATTTTATCTTAACATAAGGGGTGGATGTTGAGTGAAGTAGAGATATTTTCTCATAAGTTTACTAAAGTACATAAAACGTCTGATTTTTAAATTGTTCCTGTTTGTTATGATTTTATAGACGAATATAGTAGCATTTGATTATGAATATTGTATTAATAAACTCTTCAGTTTTCGTGATTGACTATTCACACAAGTTCGGTTCAGGGCTTCGACTGATCTTTTACGTAACTGTTTTTTGATAATATACATATCGGAAGATTTTTATTATTTTTATTTAGTAAATGTAGAAGTATTCATTAGGGTTTTGTTCAAATCATCGCTAAGTTCAGGAAATTTATTTGATTTAAATATACTCATTACACATACCATAATTTCAAATTACATTGAAACACTTTTTAATACTTCCTGGTAATCAGTTTCATCGAAAATTTTTAAACATTCAAATTTAAATAAATCATTATTTATCATATATACATTGTTTATCATATTATATCATGGCCGTGTTGAATAAATATCATGTACCCATCTTCCTATATAAGAATTACATATCCTAGATCTAAAGCATGAAGTTAACATGAAATAAAAAGTAAGCTGGAAAAGATTCAATGAATATAAACATGAGTTCTGTTTATTACTTGATAGCTGAGTTTACTGTGACCACCACGATGTCAAGGTCAAGGGCCTATCCTAGAAGTAACCGTTTGATACACGCGAGCCGCCATTACCGATATTGAAACTGTAGCCGTGGCCTCCGCGGAGGCTTTTACCTCGGCGAAGCTATTAGCGACATGAGAAGCTACTATTATTATTACATATTTTACTACTTACTTGTTTAACAAACGAATTAAATCAGTTATTGTTAAATTATGAATTCCTATTTATATTCCATGCGCCCTTGAATACACATATCAGATTGTCAACAATAATTAAGAAGCTGTATGTATTCTATTATGATTATGACATCTGAACATCCGTCTCTGCAGTCCTTCCCTGACTATAGGTGCTCTAAATCACTCGAAATATGGGGATAGTTATTAAATAAAAGTGTTAAACATGAATTGTTTGGTGTAGTAGATTAATTTATATTTAAATTTTACCAAATTCCTTACTTGCTTAGTTATGTCCACATAAATTTATCAGTTCACAAATGCCTTCTGTTGGACATAGGCCTACCCAAAGGTTATGTAAGATTAAATAAAGACTGTATGTGCACAGGATAACAGGCATAGGATTCTTTTATGTGTGTGTTTAAAGGATTAAAAAAGTACAAGTGTATTGTCATGTTTTTCTGAATTAGCGTTTAGTACCATGACGAAGATTAGTTGAACTTAAAAGTTAGCATATATAGGGTAATAGTAGTTAGTTAGAACTCAAAGATAACAGTTATATATTTTTACAGATCTTAGTTTAAATAGATTCGGAGTTACGTGATCTAAAATAACTAAAATCATTTGTTTGAGTACATACAATGGTTTTTTATTACGAAAATTGCCTTAATTATGACTTATAATATCCCATCCAATTTTTACCCAGTTTAAATTAGTTCATAGGTTTGGATAGTAATAAAAAACAATAAGACAAATATTTTAGAAATTAGATTTTAGTACCATGTCAACATATTTGTGCTAAACAATATTTTAAAAGCTTTTATTTTGATTTAAATAACACTCTTCCATTTATTTATGTGTAAGAGGAGAAATTAGTAGTCAGTTTCTGTTGTAGCGAAAATAAATATTTGTAAAGAATAACTTTTAAAGTTGTCATAATTAGTTCAATGAAAATCATTATGTCGTGTTAATACAACATTTGAGTTTAATCGTTAAAATTATTTACAGTTTTATTGTGAATGTAAGTTCAGTTGAAATGCCAAGCCGAACCATGAGCAACAAATAAAACCTTCACGGGTATGAATTATGTAAGAGAAGTGGTCCTTCAACAAAATTTTCTAGTAATACATTAAAGTACTTTGTGCAACTTTTTAATTTCATTTATTATAAAGTTGGCGTTTGAGGTAAAAATTTACGCTTCAACATTTTAAAGGTATTGTTTTTCCCAACAAAAATATTGTTTCAGTTATAACAAGTTGGCAACTTGCAGGCGTGTAGCAAGGTTTTCGATTTTTGTTTAGAGAAAGTTAGGTTAACTACTTCATATGCTCTAGTAAAGGAATAATTAGAATTAGGGTAATTGCAATTATACCTTTACTGGTGCTGGAGATAAAGGATTAAGTTTAAATTTATAGGTAGAAAAATTTATAGTAACGTACCTGCTACGATCAATGAATATTCGGAAAAACGACCAAATATTATGAAACTTGGTAGCACTTATCGTATCATTTAAACTTTTTTTTGCTAGTTATTTCGTATATACTCTTCTTATATGTTCAACTTACAATCAAACTTAATCTTAAAGTTGTAATACTTTCGTAATATATTTGTTTTAATGGTGAGAAAATCACTTACTAATTAATAATCTATATTACAAATAAGTTGGGTTATACAGCTAAAATTACACATTGAACAGGAAATGAAGGAAAATTACATCCGTTTCGTTATATTCTCCTACGCAACGCCTTTGGAAATTAATTTGTTTTCACACAAACATACACAATAAAAATTCATGTAAGACAAATATTAGTAATACATTTTTGTGACAAACTGACACTAATTAGAACTAGAGGAAAACAAAAAATAGTAAACACTTAAGATAGAAAAAATGCT
This sequence comes from Pachliopta kotzebuea, assembly GCA_018246255.1. Classification (NCBI taxonomy): domain Eukaryota; kingdom Metazoa; phylum Arthropoda; class Insecta; order Lepidoptera; family Papilionidae; genus Pachliopta; species Pachliopta kotzebuea. Next base: position 3,786 of record DWLS01000596.1, read on the forward strand.
CTGGGCCATCCCCATTTCTCAGAGCACATAGCAAATCAATAGTATTGTCTCGCTGGATAACGAGGCTTTTTCTTTATACCATATAGTTGCCGGTTCTGGAGTCTCGGGAGGGTTCCTTAAATTTTTTTTAATAGTTCTCTAAAATATTTACATGCCTAAAGTCCTCTCCAATAACATTCCCAAGCTTCAGTACTTAAATGTAATTAGTAATATGTTTAAGTTATGGAGCAGGTTCGGCTAAAGTTTCAGTGTCATGCTTATATTTTTTTAAAGAGTTTTAAGTTTGTGTTATCTAGATATATTTTCCAAGTGCAGTCTTGTTTATTATTTTTAAGGTCGGCCTTTTGTATCGCGTGCTTCCAGCAGTTTGCGTTAATCCATGCGTAATGACGCCTATGATTGCATACCAACTGCCACTCGCTGACGCTCAGAGCTTTTACTTTAATAAGCAAAGTTAGGTGTGGCTCGTCTATTATATTACACGCAAGAGAATTATTTTTTACTACTACTTACTAAAATCTAATCATTATTTACATTCCTGGTTCAGATAAAATTTCGATATAATCATCATTACAGCTAGCGATCGTTTTCCAGCGCGACGGGTGATCTTCACCAAGCAGATGTTCTAACCGGCAGGTGGACATTTCACTTCGGTTGCAATTTTGTGATATCTACTCGTGGATCCTTTTTTCAACTAGTCGTCCATTCTCAGCTTTATGGGACTATCTCATTTTCACTTCAACTAACTAATCTTTTGAGAAATGTCAATGAATTTATTTCTACAAGTCTCTTCATTCTTAATTTGACTACGTTGGAGAACACCGAGTAAAGTCCTCTATATAGCGTACTGAACAATTTTAGACTTTTATAAGAAACCCCGTTTCTGTGCCGCAAGTCCTCATCGGAACGTTGTTTTTTCATCATCATCATCAGCCTTTTTCAATCTCCTGCTGGACGTAAGCCTTATTTATTCAATTCAAATTCAAATGATAGTTAAAGTATAAATCCTTAGAGACAAGCTGTTAGATGTTAATATTAGAGCAATACATGAAAGTAATCAATAAAAGTTTTATCTAAGCAATTTTGAGATATGAAAAAATTTTAGAATTGTATCTAGAATCTATTTTAATATTATTTTTTCTTTAAAATTTTAAGTACTATGCCAAAAGGCATTACCTTTTACTTGTACAAATTTAAAACAAGTCTTAAAGTCATACCTTTACGTTTGTATCCATATAATTATTTATGTGTAATTAAGAATTTCGTTAGCTATTGTAATTAATCTTTTTCTAATTTACCTTATTTATTGCAAACAATTAAAATCATAGATTATTTACAAAAATTTAGTAATAATTCTGAAGTAAAATTGAATAATAATTACGTAAACTCCTGTTATAATATGTTTAAAATACATATAAAGTCTTGGTGTTTTAGCCGTTACTTTTTTAGAAGATATTTTATATATTTTCAGAGCTATTAATTGACCTTTTCAAAACCTATCTACTGGATAAATATCAAGTGGTTTTCTCCTATTTTTATCACAAGCAAAAAGGTTAAGGTCGTGTATATAATGTGGTTAGCATTCAACAAACAACTAGCGTATGAGCGCGTCCAGCTATTTCACGGTCAACGCTCTCATCGATTATTGTGGTTATACTCTTTACGCTATTTCATTTTAGACTTGAAAGCATTTTAATATAAATAAAAGAAGACTATTTTGAAACAGTCTTCTTTGTATATAGTGCTTCAGTAAATACAACAAATGGAATAGTCCAGTAGAATAATTAGCGTACAAAACTATACGATTAGCATTGACTTAAAACACTAAAAATGCATTAAGACGTATCATAATTAAGGTTATTAACAAAGGCACATGTTTATATTTTGTATAGTCATAGATCAATAATAGTTCTTTAGGCTTAAACATAACGTTATCAAGCGGAAGAAAACTATCTAATTAAAAAAAGAAACTGTAAGGTGTTACAGAACATATTTATTTTGTTAAGTGATAATGAGACCGTGTATGGTTAAGCATGTTCTCTCAAAATTTTCTAACTCTCATATGTTTTCGTAGAACATCAGGCTATAGACTTAAACCAGAGACATGTGTTAGAGAGTAATAAGTTGTATATCATAAGACCTATTAAAGTAGTGATCTTTGGGAGAGACGTATGTCCAGGGGTTGACTTTTATCGGCTAATGATGAAGATGATAATGTCTATCTATATATATGTATATATATATTAATGCCCAATCGTAATAAAGATGAAGAATGACAATCTTCTAATTAGCCAGTCATTGTAATTATAGCCGATTGATTGATTCCTTTATTTATGTATACATTGAATAAGGCAATACTAACCACTATTTTCAAGTAGTAAAATATTAATTAATTTAAATGGCATTTAATAGCGTAGTCGGTAATAAATTATTATTCTGAATCAGTAAAGCAATTTGATTAATTTACAGACAATTACTATCATTATTTTCAGGTCAAATCATTTATCTTTTAAGATTGCTCATCTGAAACTTATACATTAAGATTGATAAGGAAATCTTTTTTCTTTCACTTTCTTTTGTTTTCTTAAAAAACCGAGAAATGCTCAATTTATTTATTAATTAAGATACTGATTTATGATTTTTACAAATATAAAAAAGTACTAAATTAAAACTAATATTTTCTTTACTCATTGCCTATAATAACATATTGGAAACGATGATTAGGTAAGATTTTTTTTGAGTTTGTAAGAGTTTCTTCACTTACTTTGTTTTCTTAAGTGATTGTATAGAAGTCCACTAAATGTTATTAGTTACTGGGCTTTCTCTTATAAGAAAGTAAAAGCTATTTATTATTTAGTCGTGGTAATGACAATAAAATTATGTTTCTTTTTTACATAATTCCTTTCAAAGGTTGCTTAAAAAACTTCCGCAAAGCTTTTCCCTTTAAACAAATGAATAACAAAGCAGCGGCTGTAAATGTAAATAATTCAGGTCGCGTTTTGTGACCTCTGTCAAGGACCTGTGACTCGCAGAAGGTAAGGTAAATATTAATTTTTCCTTTTACAGGATCGCATATTTTTAAGGTTTAAATATGCTGTTGCTGTGAAATGTATTATGATGAATTATATTTAAAAAATAGGTTAAGCAAAAAATGGAGTAAATAAAAAAGTTTTGAGTTTAAATAGAAAAATTGTTGTTGCATTAAAATCTCTCTAAAAGCTCCTTGATTTAAATCATAGTTTTCTTCACTTGAGCATTCAAAGCAAGTTTTGCACTTATAAAGCTCTGATATTCTCGAGAACTTTCTTTTTATTCAATAATATACACATTTTTATTACCTTGATGTTAAATGATTTGATTTAGCAGTAGTATTTATATATGTATACAAATAAGTATATGTTTATACAGGCTACTTATGTAGTACTATTTATACTTACATAAATTCTCATATAAATGTTTTTTAATATGTTATATACAGTAGCGTGATATTAATGCAAAAGCTGCATATATTTTCAATTACATTTTTATTTACTTATTTTGGTATACTTAATGCTGTGTCCTCATGAAAACGGAAGATAAAATCTTTTCATTCCTCATACTTCTGAATGTGGAAATGTGCTGTGAATATACTGAAGATTTTTCCACCAAACAGTTTTCGTAATGAATGCCGGCCTGTTGGGGATGGCGATGTGAAAACGGTTCTATTCAACGGTGAGTTCCGCAGTGAGGTCTTTTGTAAAACCACTCCTTGTTCACGTACAGACAGCAAACTCAGACCTCGGTTTGTTATTATGTTATAGTTATTTTCTAAGTAATAAAACTAAAAACAAAATACAATACATTCATAAAGTTCGACCCGCAATGAGTTTGTTTGAGTTTAAAGAAAAACAATGGGAGGTAATAATGACATTTCGTATTTACCTCTCTTTTGGCGTCTTCCTAGCTCGAATCCTACTGAAAGATTGTAGTGGTTTCTTTATGCTACTTATGTTTACAGGAATAATTTGCTTAAAATGATCTTACTGTTACATAATTTTAAAATCAATTTTATGTTTAATTAATTAGATGAAAATGCAATTCGCACCATGTTCTTAACTTTATAGATCTGCAAAAATTATTAAAGGTGTGTTACTTTAAAGATTTCTTGACGTTTTTAGTATTACTCTTAACATCTTTATCATTGTTATAGTTTTTATATCATATTTTTTTCAACTGAAATAATGCTAAGTAAATTTAACTAGAATAAAGCTTACATGTTTCAAATAACTGATAATGTTTTTGAATTACAGGTTAGAATAATTACGATGCTGCAACTTTCAGAACTAAAAAATTTGATAAAAATCTATTCACAAAGATCTACGATAACACAGACAGAAAGACAGATATTAAAACAAAAGTGAATTGTTTTAAATCTCTTTAATCTTTAATTATTTGTATTACATTACGTTGTTACACGGAGTACAATGCAAGTGGCATGCGAGACTTATTTACAACTTCCATTTAAACAACTGCTGATATATCTTTACAAACATGTCACTATATTTAATAACGAGTTCTTTTTTATATATTCAAGCTTTCGCAACAGTTAATGCCTGTAACACCAGTATAATATATAAATAACATTTAAACAAAATATATCATCTAAGTGCTAATAATTATTCACAATGACAACTATTATGTACAAACCTAAAATTACACAATTCAATAACAACAATACGTGTTCAGTGATTCAGATAATATATATCTGAAAAAAAAATCCATTCTTTCATTTACAATATGATTTGGCTTTAAGCTACAATTTTTGTAATGCATCATCTTTCATTTATTGTCGGTTTCATTTTATTTAAAATATAAATCCAAAGTAATCTATTGTGTGTAATTCAGAGAACATACACAAAATGAAATAATTTTATCAGACATACATCACATTATTTTTTAGATATATAGAGTTTAAGTAATGTTAATAGAGCTTAACAAACCTATGATCTGGTTCTGAGATAAGTATTTTAAATAACTATTAGAGGAATAGTTAATATAGATTATTTAACTGTTAATTCAGGAAGCAGTTACATGAAAGAAAATCTACAGAATCCAAATTGAACGAGTTTCGAAATGTAATAGTAAAATCTAGCTACGGTTTAAAACGCAATGTAGAAGTCGTCATAGTGAATGTAGACTGGCATCTGTATCACTTTCCACTCCACCGAGGAGTAGGCTGGACTCGCAGGGTACTAAATCACCCCGGTTGGAGTCCATGTCTTTGGGATGCAAGTTGCCCGGGGGCAATAGTCACAGTTCTATTGGCGCTGAACCCTTCCACGTGACCCCGGCTCGCAACAGGTGGTAGAGCCGTAACACGCACCATATACACAGACACTGGAAAAAGGTTGAGGTTTTATATCTGAATTGACCTTCTGTATACTAATGAGTGAAGACGGAAGTCGCCGCATATTTTTAAAATATAGCAGATAAACGAAAGACGGAACGACAAAGAAAAATAAAAAGGATTATATAATCAGAATGGAAAAAAAAATGTCACCGAAGTGAAATGTAAATTAGTGAAAATTTAAACAAAATGGAAATACAAAGAATGATGAATTGATGTGAAAATTAATAATGAGAAATTGTTGTTAAATAAATTTTATCGATATTCAATAGGAAATGAGATATTGTATAACAGGGACTTAAGTCTGAGAAGTGATGCTTGAAAGAAGAACGGTTTAAGAGATGATAACTAGAACGAATAAAACAAATAAGATCTAAAAAGAAATAGACAGTTAAGACCCCGGCCCCTCACAACCAAGGAGAAATATTATAAAAAAGAAAAACCTATACACTACTGTCTAACACTTAAGTAGATATTTAATTTTAGTTTCCTCATCCCTGTAATTTCTCACTACTGTTTGGCGTTAGTATAATTTGCTGTAATAATTCAGCAATTTAGATAATATTTAATTACATGGAAATGTATATGATTCGATATAATAATAAAATGGAGGTTATATGATATTCCAAAACGTCAAGCCTTATTCATTTGATTCAAAGCGTTAAGTGAAGTTTTAGATCTGAGAGATAAGTATAAATAATTACACATGGTTCAGTTAACTGAGAAATTTCTTACTAATGTTATACAATATTTAACATTAGTATTTTGTGTTATAACGAACGACTTTATAAAGATATTTTTATATCAAATAAGTTAAGTTTTTTCTAATTTGGCGATAAGATTAAGATGTTCTTCTGATGGTTAGTAATACGGTTGCCCATAATAACGTGACGCTAGATAAAGATGGATACATAGTCCCACATTACGCTTGCCGCCTTAAGACGTAAGGTTTTAAGTATCGTTACCCCAGTAATTTCACTAGCTTACAACACCCTTCAAACTGGAACACAGTAATATTTGTTATTTACTATTTAGCGGTAGAAATAAGAGCTGCGGCGGTACCTACCTAGGCGGTCTCTGCAATATTACGCAAAGTTTTATATAGTTTGATGAAATATTGTATATTACTTACGTTAAACAAGATTCTCGGTATTAAAAATGATATCTCAGCTTTACACATGGCGTCGAATTGCTGAAAGAGAAATTAATGAATTAATACATCCACTCGTCCGTGGACTTATCGGGTAACACTATCGATTTTAACATTAACACCTTCTAGATATCATATGAACAAACTTCGTAGTTCCAGGAGAGTTGGTGGGGGTCAAGGTAAGTAATTATTATTTCATTCACACATATAGCATGAAAATTAGATTTATAAAGTATGAAAACACTTTTCCCTACTTTTCAATATTCAGATATTGATTTAAAAATTATAGTTTTGTTTAATCTTACATTTAATACTTTTAGTTACAGAGTTTCAAACATAAGAACTATGAAATTGATGTTATATTAATAGTGTATTGTTAGTTTAAAACTGAAGTTACCATACTTTAGATATATTTATATATATTACCATACTTTAGATATATTTATTACATATTTTAGATCACCAATGTTTTCATGTCTTTATATCTAGTATTAGTGAAGAAAATTAAAGGCATATGAATAAAGCTTATAAGTTGTAAGTACAAATACTTATTAATTAATAACCAAAAACTACTTCCGTTTCTACTATAAAGCGAGTTCTAGTTCTTTATATTTAATTTTATCATCAATACTAATATCTTTATAGATAATATGTATATATCTACAAGTCTGTGCTGAACATAGACCTCTAATAATAGTAATTAACTTGTTACTAATACCCTTTAAGTCGTCTTTTATGACATACGAAACCCAGAGAGAGAACTTGAGAGAAGCACAGAGACAAAACGTATTTTTTCAGTTATATCTTTAAGAACTTTTATCATTGAATGAGTAGATTTAAATCAATAGAACCGACAATTTTGGTAGAAAATCAAAACATTATGAAGTATTTAATTATCACTTGGATAAATTAGTTCACTTATACTGTTACTGTCACTGTGTCTTTTGAACTAAATAATTACAAATTGTTGTATCTACTGGATTGGTTCCCGTTTGACACTACCACACCTTATTGGTACAAGGGAGAGGAGTGCTGTTGATTTAGCTTTCGGGAATGTTATTACCGATGTAGGTAAATACGTAATGTCAATGTTTGAACGCCGTCGCTAAAACAATGTCTGAACGTATTAACACGAAATATGATTTATTTTATACGCAGTCTTTTAAAATATCATATATAAACATCATATTTCGCTATACGCCTGTAATAAAATAATACACAACAAAGTGACAGGTTTTGTCTTCAGGTAAACATTATGAAAGTTTTCATGTGATTATTTTGAAACAATTTCCAAGTTAATTAAAACTTAATTATTCCCTATTATGATTACTTATTAGTTTTTTACCTTATTAACATGATCTCTCAGAATATTTGAATACACCATAGCCATCGCCTCCAAAGCCATAAAAGTCATGCAACCTACAACCCATGGGACTAGAAATGCAACGTTTTCCTAAAAAGTTAAATTATGTTAGTGAAATTCTTTGAAAAACGATTCCTATGAAAAGTAGCAGTTTTTAAACTAAAAAGGCTATAAGATTTTTTTAAATGATTCTATATTTAGATAACATGCATAATAAAGGTTCCGTAACATTAGGTTAAATAAAAAGGAGATTGTAAGAAAATCGTAGTTTTAACATCTCAAAACCGATCACAACGCTTAACAATAATTTAAAGTTGTCAATTGTTCAATAAATAAAGCCTATTTGTTAAGAACAAAGAAGTAAAGCGACTGCAAAAGTCTATATTTGGCATATAAGTGCTAGTTAAGATGTACACACAGCATCATACTGCTACTATTCGTTATAATTATATGTTACTATTTTTCACAGTTATCTACCAATACTAAACTTAACTAGATACTGACTATACTTGGATATATATTTTATATTCAACTATGTAGGATTATCAATCCAAGATCTACATGATTAGTTAAAAACTTTGTGAAACTTCCTAAAAACATTGTAAAGTCTAAGTAAACGAAAAAAATGTTGCGTACGAAAAGATGGATGAGGCGACAGGGTGAAAAAATTTACCCGGCATCTATTTAGCAAATAACAAACTAGGATATAGAAAAAGAAATTAAGAAACCGCCAAAAAACAAATTTCTATGGTGGAGAAGAAAATGAACAAACTGAATACAGCCTTTTTGCTCGATATTTAGTAACTGTGCTGAAGTTACACAAAAGACACAAATTTCTAAAACTTAAACGAAGAATGATGACTATGTAAATTTCCCTGAATATTCATGTGCTTTGTGATTCCTTTACTTAACAAACGAAATAAATGTCGTAAATTTATTTCGTTTACGTATACGTATTTAAATCAGTACACTTAAAGACCTTCTGATTCAATTCGTTTTAACTTTAATATATTTATAACCGAACATTTCAACCGTATGAAGATTTAAGTTATAAATTATATATGAAATACAAATAATCTTAAACCTTTATGTATAAAGACCGATACTTACTTTATAAATACCATAAAAAAGGAAAATACTTAATAGTATCATGAACATCTGTGTTCCTATTATCGCAAAGTATGCTATCTGTACACCTGAAATGTAAATGTGTGAAATAAGAAAATTTATTATCAAAAAAAAGTTAAATTAGAATTATCATATTTAATAGTAATTTTGTGACTTTGTCAAGATTTCGATAAGTTGATCTGGAATAAATGATTTCTAATAAAGAAAAAAGTATAGAGAGCGATCGTTAAGAGTGACGTCGCCTTCATTTATTTCGAAGAAAAACCCTCGCGTCTGAAAAGTAATAGACGGGTGAAGGGAAATTTGTGTACTTAAGGGACGAAATTATTATTTTCGACAGCGGTTTGATGGACGGGCCCCAACACGGCTCAATTAATTCCATCCCAACAATATTACCACTAATGTCTAACAATGATGAACTCCGGAAACGAACAATGGACGTATTTCCGAGAAATAAAAATCTGTTTCTCCTTTCGTTGTCAATTTAATCCCATTACATCAATCCCAGAGTTTGGAGGAGTTTTGTAATACGAAGATTGTTTACCGTAATAAACATCATCCAACTCCTTGTACCTCTTGGCGTTGACACCAATTCTCCAACTGTACAGTAGCACCACTAGTATTGATATATTCTGGAAATAAATTATTATTAACAAATCTTGTTTAAATATTATCAATTAATTGATCGTTTACTATGCTGATGTAAAATAAAAACATTAAAAATTCATATGAATCTAAATATGGCAATGAATCGTTATTAGCTTCATAAAATTATTGTTTTTTAGTCTGTGGAACATTTAATCTGGATGTATCTTCCACAGATTTAAAATTCTATATACAAAATTGTTCTTAACTAGAAATATTATAATGTATTAATGATACGATTTACATGGATTCCGATATTTTTTGGATGGATTTCATGGAATATACTAATTATCACGCTAGTATAATTAACGCTAGTTCAATTTTAGAGACAGTTGACTTTAGATGTTTTCTAATGCAGTAAACTAATTGATAAAATAACTAAGAATTTAAAGTAATAGTAAAGACTTAATCTTAAAAACAGGCGATATTTAGAATGTATTTAAATTTATAAAATAATTGGCTGAAAAAACCTGTAAGAATTTTATAAAATAAATGAATTATTGTCCGAGTTAATTAATACTTAAGTGTTAGTTGAGAAATATAAGTTAAATGTTATAAATTAAAATAGTTGTACTGCGTTTCGTTAAAAGTAATTTCGCTTTAGTAAACATATAAAAATGAGAGCGAACATTAGTAAATAGAACTCAAAAGAATATTTTCAGCAATAAAGTAGGAATAGAGAAAGAACTTTGTGAGATTTTTAAGTGCTTTACCCTGTGTATTACTTCACATCTGCAATATATATTTAAGCGATATAAGTTGAAGCATGTTCTTTAAAGTTACTAACTTGATGTTACAAGTTTATTTAGTTAAAGAGCTTTTGCACGGAATCTATTTTTCGATATATTTCGTAACAGCAGATTAGAAGATTACGGTTTTATATAAAATATAGATAGTAAATAATAAGTTTTAATTACATAGAAAACTTTTTCGTAACTTGAAATCTTCTCCGAGTTACATATTCTCTGGGACTTTAAAAATTTTATGTAAAGTTTTTACTTTGTTAACCAAACACAAATTCTCTAGTTTAGTTTGTTAAAGTTATCTAAAACTTTCAGAATTTTGGCGAGAATTGCCATCTCCACGTCAAGCTTTATTCACTTCGTGGTTCCGAACTTTTCGTGAAGTTTGTAATTTGCAACTTAACAGTGAGTGCATTCTCTAGAATTCACTTTGCCAAAATTATACAATTCGTGAAGATATAACCGTACATCGTATTCAAAACTAATTTAAATTGTAACAATATTTTTTCTCTGAAAAAATACGCTTAAAGATTGTTTAGGGTAAATAATTTAAAAAGGTTTATATATATCGATGTTTTCGTAACAAATAAAACACATTTGCAACATGTTTAACAACTCATTTAAAATCTGTAAAAGTTGAGTTTTATTTTTTTATTAAATAATGTAATTATAAGTTAGTGCGATTAATAAATGCAAAATTTAAAACTTATACAAAGACTTATATTACTAAAACCATGTAATAAATATTGACAATTTGAGGAATCATTTTCTTATTACCATAATTACTATGTTTTGACTAGACTGCTGCATCAAATGCGTATAATATTTATCTTTTTGTAATAATTATCTTGAACATAGATTTCACAATTACATATATGTTTATCGAGAAAAGTATTTAATTTCAGAAATGTTGATTATTTAAATAATGACTTTACGTAAAATAATGATGGTGGTTAAAATGTTTCATGTAATTAATTAGTACAGGATTTTTCAAATATAATTATGTACTTAATTGATTTTGTTTTAAATGTTATTAAATTTAAAAATAACAAGAATTTCATGATACATGCCGAGAATTTTCCAATTGGAATAGTTAACTACTATGGTTTAGTAATATTTGCATTGATTTTATATGACACAATTCTTTTGTAGGATATGGATATTAAAGATTTAAATAAATATGTTACTGATGTACTATACAATGTAGCGTGTAATTTAGTGATATTTTAAGAAGGAATTAAACTAATATTTAATCTTACCAGTGTATACAGTGCACTTGCGTATGCGGCGTGTTTCACGTGCAGTGTTCGACAACATGATAAGGAGGCATCCTGTTCGTGTGCTGTCCAAGCTTTCATCTATAGAATTAGAAAATAGATGACTACTCCAGAAAAAACTTTATATAAAAACTACATTTTCTTACATAAGTAAATTTAATTATTACAAATATGTAAATCTCTAATTATGTTTAATGGTAGACGTCTATCTGACTGATAACTCTCGTATGAAATACACGGCCTAAATAATGATAGACAAACTTTGTTATTAATCACGTAATGTACAAATTGAATGTTGTTAATTACATTTACGTACATTTACTACGAATTAGTTGCTAATGTTTTGGAAATTTGCCGTAGGTAACTTCGACTTTCCGGTTGGTAGAATTAAATTACAAACGATCGCTCCGTCACAACATTTGTTTACTTTCAATGCGCGCCGTGCGACCGCAGCGACACGTACGACCCGTACTAGAGTCGCGCGCTCACTGACTCGCCGCACAGCTTTAACAATAATTCCTCGCTCTAACTTCCATTCCACTTCAGCAATACATTTAATATATTTACTGTAATATAATAATCTTCATCTTCACTCCATCAGCCGATAGACATCCGCTGTTGGACGTAAACCTCCCCCAACAGTGTGAAGATTTGGGCTGTCTCCCACCAAGCTTGCCTAATACAGGCTGGTGGGGAGACAGCTTCGTTTCGCTTTGTTGATTAGCAGTGTGCATAACGAGAAGGCGAAATTAGTTTGAGTCTCGTGAGTTTTTTTATCGAGAAAGTAAGCAAACGAGCGACCAGCACACATAATCGAATGTGACCAATGAATAGGTTGTTGTGTGCAATCGCTTAAAGCCCATATAACGCTCACTATACTCATATATATTGATATTTATATTCAAAATATATCCTGGTACTCGGCGCTTCCTCTTAAGGTAATTTATCTCTAAGTGTCGGTTGGTAGATGTCACATGTCAACGAAATTTGTTGTTCTCGGAAAATGTCGGTTTCCGCAAGTTGTTTTCGTTTACCGGAAGCCGAAACTTAGTGGGAATCGATCCCATGCCTATACTAAACTTACAGCGCATATGGTTGTATTATAAACAGCCCTATATTTGTACGAAATATACGATAATTGTTATAACTTCGAGCTTTTCACATTTTACTATAAATAATTATGTAAATAAAACATGTTATTCTGTTTGAACATTGGTGGAGGATCATATATTTCCATCGTATATTAATTTTAATTTTACATATGATTCCTTGCTCAATCTTCAAATCTTTATGTAATTATCAGATATGTTACAAATTACTTATTATTGTTGCTTTTAATCTTAGTGATGTTTACTAGTGAACGTTTTCTTCAAAATAAGTAAGTTGAGTAATTTTTTAAGCTGCTGTAATTACTGCTTGGTTGTCTCCTAAAAGTTAAAGATCATGTGACAGTGATAATATTAGATTTAATTTAAGTTATGTCTAAAGTACAAGTTTCTTTTATTTTTAAACTTTCGATTCCTTATGAGCTAAACGCGTTAATAATTTCAGGTAAATGGCGCGAAGGGAGCCAGTCAGGGTCTTGGTGACAAATCTCCTTAGATTAATTAACAGATGCGATGCGCAAGCTCTTTATAACTTTAATTAGAATTAACTGTGATGTTAACACAGTTAATTTTGCCTGCGGGGTTATTTTCCAAGAAAACGCAAAGTTTGTTTTCGAAGACTGTTTATACGCATCTTATTGAATTACGCGTTTCTGAATAGATGTATGTACAGTAAGTTTTCTACTGGTGTGCAGGTAGCACATTCACTGGGAGATTCATGGGGCCAGCCCACGTTCAGCAGTGGACGTCTATTAAATTCTGTACTGTCCATTCTGTCCACAGAAATTAATGTGATTTTTATTAAAGTCAGTCTTAGCTAATTAACTTAATACTAGAAATGCGTGATAATACGACTCAAAACTAAACTAGTATTTATTTTATTGCTTCGATCTTATTTTTTAAAAGAAACTTCATACTTTCTATTCTTCGTGATTATTATATTATTATAAAGTATAAGACTCTGTTGCATATATATACATGAATACGTAAATGTACAATATCGAGTATATATACATACACACAACATCTTTTTTAAATCTTTGTGTGTATGTGTACGTGTTCTAAATTTAGTGATATGTAAAAATAAATATATTTATTTGTATTCGTTAATTTTCTTGTTTCTCTTGTAACTCTTCATACCTATGAACAAATTTTACTTCGTCCTCTGGTTTGACTGATAGAAAATGACTTTAGGCCAATAAGTCTATTCTCTGTACCCTTAGGTTAAAGTGTTACATAAAGTATAAATAAACATTTTAACTCATTTTTTATATTTTCAAATTGTTATTTAATGAAGTCAGGTCACGTTACAAAGGTTCGCAAATAACGAATCTCTTTTCGGAATAATAAAGAAATGTAATATTTAATGTGCTCTAAATTTTCATGTACCGTATTTTAACTTGATGAGGGACCGGAAGTATTTTGTTACATGTGCTGGTTGTAGGTCTCTGGTGCCAGACACTCTCTAGGTAGGTACCACTACAGCATCTGTTTTTACCACCATACGTATACGTATTGTGCAAATATTACTGTGTTCCGGTTTGGAGTATGCTAGTGAAATTACTGGGGTAACGAGATTTAACACTTTATGTCTCAAGGCGATGAGCGTAATGTTGTGCTGTGTATCTGTATTAACCAACACCATGTTGTTAAGATCAAATGTATCACTAACTATTAGGTGATGACTTTGCTTGTCTCGCCGTCTCGTGAAATACAAAATAATATGCGTTTATAAACGAGTACAATATATATTTTTAATAAAACCTTTTTAATGTTAGAAAAGTTTCTGGATGTAAATTTTAAAATATAATACTTCAAGAAACTTTACTGGAAATTATAAATAAATAGTCCTTTATCGCTGGAAGGCTTTTCTATACTAGTGCTAAGGTCTCAGGTGTTGGGGACGGCCTAGTTTTGTTGTAAGTACACGAAACAACAAATTAGTATTCTAAAGATTTATGTTTGTTTAAAGGCTAGAATAAGTCTAGATAATGTTTAACTTTAATTTATTTTCGTAGTAATTTAGTGTAACATTTCGTTGTTGAAGGTAATAACAAGCAACGCCGACGAAAAATCAGTTGCGATGGTAATCTATATTTTCCTTTATTATAATGTACATGAATTTGTTTCCGTTGACATAACTCCATTATAAGAAATAAATTACATTTTGTATGTATGGCTAAATGTAACACTTTTTTACGGTATAATGTTATACGATATTCACAGATTTTCATTCTTAGTACACACTTAAAAGTTGTTCATCATATTTATATTTTTTGCTTTCACAATTAAATTGTTTACGATTACATTTAGAGAGTTTACAGACAAAGATTTTTTATAGAGTTTTTTTGTATTAATGATCAGACATCATCAGCCGATAGAAATTCACTGCTGAACATAGACCTCCTCCAATAAAGAGGGGAATTTGGACCGTCTCCCGCCATGTAGGCACTATGTGGGTTGGTGGGTAGCCAGAGCCTCGTTTGTTGATTAACAGGGCACCACGAGCAGGTGAGGTTGGCTTGGGTTCCGTGAATTGTTTTGTTGAGTTGGGACTCCCCACTTACTATTAATCACTACGTTGACTTACTTATTTATAATATTTTTTTAATTAAAACATTACCTTGTATACAATTTCTGATGTTCTTAACATCAATAATAAAAAAGTAACCACATTCATTGTTTTAACGGTAATGTTCAAACAGGTTTCATTAACATAATCTTTTCAACCGTTGGACGTCTACTGTTGGACACAGGTCTCTTGTTCGTAATATTATACAATTAAATAACCCCGTTTTTCTAAGTTTCTAAAAGTTCATAATAAAAAACTTTCTTATTATATTAAGGTTTTTTGTATTATATTAAGGTTTATGTATATGTATTTAGGTATTAGCCTTTAGATTACAGTATTTTTGAAAGACTTAACATTTACCATCAGGGGAAACTGATATTGTTTAAACATTTCATCAAATTAATAAAAAATGAAAAATCGAAACGTATTATTATAAGAATGCTCTGAATACATGCATTTTCTATAAATTTTATTTATATAAGTACTTTTGCGACAGCTTAAAGAAAGCGAACAGTAAAACTTTAGTAAAGGAAGACGGTACGGAAATAATAACATTTACAAGTCAGATGGCGGTCTGGTTTGTCCGCCATTTCATTATGGACCCGAGTTTAGCCTGACAAAAAGAGGTCAAATGGAAATTGGACCTCAAACAATTTGTAGTTTGTCTTTAATCCATCTCAACAACCACAAGCTTGGGTTAAGGTAATAATTCTTCTTCCGCTGCATTAAGAGCTGCGTTGATTGAATTGAACTAATATACCAATACCATATTGAATAAAAAATACTTTATTATTTATATGATGTATTCAAACAAAACCATTCGTATTGAATATTTAATAAAATGTTTTGCTTAACAAAAATCTTTACCGCATGGTTACAATAGTTTTGCTGGCAAATGTTGAATTTACAAATTTCTTTGATTTTTAAACCTCTTTTTATTTTGGGTTATAAATAAAATGAATACAATGCAATATAATGTTTACTATTTTTATGAAATATGAATAAAAGTATAAATAAAAGGAATTTGTAGTTGCTATAGAAGAGAGTATATATTTTATAAAGGCATTTACGACTGTTCAATTTCGATTGATACACTTTTTTTTGCAATTGTGTCATTCGTTTTTACAATTAATCTAATCGTTGTACATGGAGTTTATATAAGAAATAAAATGTTCCTATGCAACCTAATAAATAGAAACAAGGTATAATAATTACTTTTGAAGCTATTTTGTTCCTATTAGTAATTTCCGGTACATATTTTGTGAATAAATGATGAGTAAAACATTTCAGGTTTAAATCTTAAAGGGAATATATCAATGGTTTTAAGTTTAAGTTTTAAGTAAAAGTAAACATCTGGAGGTAGAAGTCATTTTGTAAGAACAAAAGCGAATAAGTGTCAGCTACTGCATTTGATCAGCGTGGTGGATAAATCCTTGACTCTTTTTTAGTGGAAGAAAGTCGCGTGCCCTACTGGGGGTTTTTTAATAATTCGTTCTCATGTTTGGAAAAATTTGGGTAATTTGAAGAGGAAATATCGACAGAACTTGAAATTGTTATAACTCAAGTGTGAGGGTTATACTATTAGCCAACAAGCAATATATCAACGTCGCATGTTATCTGACTAAAGTTTGTTAGGTATCGGTGACACTAGTTTGACTTATGCTGGATATAAAACATTTCTGTCGATCGATTTTCGTGAGTTATGCGATGATATTAAACGAAGCTACACTATGATAAAAAAGAAGTTAGAAGAAATTTATACTGCACTGTGTCACAAATATTTTCGCATGAAAACTTGAGTAAATCAATAACAGTTTTTTTAAGGACTAGGTGCAAACGATTTATATAACATAAATCGTTTGCACATAAATAACTTATTATAAGATAAGAATTATTTATTTTCTTATGGTAGGTACCACCGCAGCTCCTGTTGCAGCCGACAAATAGTACTGTGCAAACATTACTTTTTTTCGGTTTGAAAGGTGCTGTAAGTGAAATTACTTGGGTAACGAAGCTTGACACCTTATGTTTTAAAGCGTCGGGCGCAATGTGGTGCAATATATACTATCTCAACAAGCATCACATTGTTATAGGCCAACGTTTCACTTACCAACAGGTACGATACCAATCCCGACACCTCTTCGAATAAAATATTTAATCGTAAATTTAGAAAATACTAGCAAGATAGTTATCTGACCTGATAAGTTATACAAAGATAATTAACTTAATATCCAGAATGTTAGTTCGGACTCGCCAGCCTCGTTAGGCCAGTTCCTTAGCTTTTAAAGGCTAATGGTACCATCGAGTAAGGTTTCTGTGAGTGGAAACACCTTATAATCATAATTTATATAGATCCCTAAAAAACAAAGAAACTTGAGAACATTGCCTATTCCTTCTCCTATTTACAGCGCCTTGTCTGAACTAAAAAATATTTAATTTTTTTTCAATTTTATACTTTTGTGTCTTGGCAAAATAAATATAAAATCTAAAAGTTGTGAATTGATTGCTAATCTTCTCAAATTTCTAAATGTTAGATGATTTATAAATGAAAAATGTTCGATCTCATAATATATGTTAGGTCTCTTGAATCCATTAATTTAACTAAATACAACGCCCTTCAACCGGATGTATACATTGTTATTTGGCAGCAGTAATAGGTGCTGCTTAATACTTACCGCCAATTATCTGAAAATAGAAAAAAAATCTATTATTTGGTTTTCTTTCACAGTATTGAAAAATTAACAAACGGGGTGTTTATTACTTTATTATTTAACAAATAAGGATAACCTGCGCTAAGCGACTCCTGGCTCCCCATCTTGATTAAACTAGTTATAATCATATGTTGGTGCAAGTGTATTATGTATTATCTAATAACCGTGTCTTTTTTTTATAAATATATCATCATCTTTTCTTCTATTCTATTCTTTTTATAAATAAGTATATTTCCTACGAGTCCAGTGTCTGAAGCCATTTAGTTGTTACATTTTGCATTCTTATTTTATTAATTTTGAGTTACATGTTCCTGTCGTTATACATAGTTATTTCTAATACAAACAAATATTCATGGAACTAAATTGTAATAAATGGTTATTAAGATATATACGGTATATGAAAGGCGGCGCTAAAAATTAACCATTAGTTGGTGGAACGGTCTGTTTATGTAATCAACATAAAACGTGGCAGGGTGTCGGAGCTTTAGATTAAATTATAACCGCCTATTCTTTTTCATTGTTCATAACAAAAAATTGTTATAGTAATAAAATTTGCATTGTAAACTTTTTGCATTCGTTGCACCTCAAAGTTTCTAACAATATTTTTTAGTAGGGATAAAACTAAAATATGTCTAACAAGGGGTACGAACATTACTGTAGACCATTTGGAAGGGTGCTGTAACCTAGAGAAATTACTGAGGTAACGAAACTTTAACCTTATGTCCCAAGGCAACAAGCGCAATGTAGTGCTGTGTACACAAGATTAATCACCATCAGCGTTGTTATGGGCAAGTGTATCACTTAACATTAGGTGAAAATCTCACTCGTTTCGTCGCCTAGTCGTATAAATAGTTTAAGTGAAAAATGTTTTCTTGACGCGTTGACCCTTGCACAGAACTCTCGCAACGTTGTTAAATATACGACAAACTGACTTACGGATGATAACAAAACATTTGTCTTGTCAAGTTTATGTTATTGAAATAAAAAGTCTGTAGGACATACAGAAGGTAATTTACTCAAGTTTTTATAAATGTCTCACAGATTAAAAATGTAGACGAATTAGTAAAACTTTCGCTTGGAGGTGAAGTATAAATCATATTCGCTGACCTTTTACGTTAACAGCGGTTCTTTACAACGATTATTGAGTATTTTTAATAACAATAAATCAAGTTTACAAGTGTGAAAAATATAACAAACCCTTATTATATTTATATATTCTTATCTCGAAAGTAATTCATACGTTAAAGTTACCAAGTTTAATATACAGTATAAATTTAATAATTCTCTGCTGTACAGTACTGAACATTGCTTCTTGTAACAAATAAAATGTGTTAGAAATAAGAAAGGCTTTTCTTTTGCCTGACACAATCTTGGCAGCAACTAGTTAAGGTTTAAAATTGAATTTCGTGTCAATTTAAAATGAAATTCTTTTAACGGTTTGTTATAAAATGGTTTTAATATAACTCAAAAGCAGTGGACTGCAATAGGCTGAGATGAATGAATGAATGAAATAACTCAAAACATAACTTATAGATACCACACATTTTTTTGAGACACAGTAATTATAATTATGAAATTTTGTTATACATTAAGTTGCTTAATTAAAATTCTAGGTTTGTAGTAAAAATAATTATTATGTAATTTTCTAAATATTTTAATTGATTGTAATATGAAATGAAAGCTTTTAAAATATGCTTTTAGTATTTTTTTTTAAATAAAAATTTAGATAAAGCTCTTAGCCTCATATTCCCCAGGTTTAACATTGTTTTACTCTTTTGACTTAAATTGAATAACAAAAGTTGGTTCTTTGTAAATAAATGGTAATAGCTAGATAGTATTGTATAATAATTTCCGTAATACACTTTAAAGGAATAGCTGTTGAAATGATTGGAGTAAAGAAACTTTATATCTTATGTTTTAAAACGAGAGTAGTGTATATCTTAATCAACATCACATTGGTACAGGCGTACTTATTATGAGTTTCTTTTACTTTTCCTTAGTCTGTAATAAAACGCTATCCTTGTCCTTGCCAAAGCGCAGACGTTTATAACAACAGATAATATTAAAATTAAACCTTTGGAGTTCATAATTTACATACACTCAGCCAGAACAATGACTTTCAAGAAATTAAACAAACGACCGGCTATTTTGACAATCGCGATAAGATTTCTCCTTTTGTTCTTAGTCATCATTTTTCTTCAGGCATTGACTTAATTTTTTTTTAACAAAAAGATAACGTAATTTCGCCGTATTCTTTGCTTGAAGGAAAATCTTGAGGTACTTTTTCTTAACCATCGTATTTTTTTTAACATTTTAAATTTATTCTTTCTCGTTATAAACTTTTTATCTTGACATTTCTTTAAAGGTCGCTTGTGAATTGATGTCCAAGTAGCAAAAAAATGGATATAAAAAATTTATTTTATCGGTGTCCTACAGACAGCGGATTTGATATCAGCGCATTCAGCAACAAGACTAAATATTACTTTGTTTCAGTTTGAAAAGTGTGGTTAGTGAAATTACTAGAGTAATGAGATTCATAGTAGTTTTTAAAATAAAAAATCCATAAATATGACGTTGTAAAATGGAATACGACAATTCACCGGTTTTCAATAATTTGGATGTCTAGCAACACTTTTTTGATAAGATTTGAAAGGACTCAAATTTAGTTCGGGAGTGGTAAAGAAATGTTGGGGATATAAGATAATATATTTTTAATAAATATAAATGTATAAAGTATGTAAGCGTTGCTACATATCCACAATAAAAAAAAGCCCAACGTAGCTTCATGATAAAAATATTTCCACCATCCATTTAGTTTCAAATTTTAAACCAAAGCATAAAATCTATATTGTTAAGTAAATATTTTATTTGAGGCGAATATTTAAGTTATTTTAGCTCGTATAAAAATTAACACGTGCCGAGATTATAAATCGGTATATAATTTTACTCTCTGCGACTAGACAAAGAGAAAATTAAAATAAGTTTATTGTACAATGAAAAATAACGGACAAACAAATCCTTTGAGATGCTCGTCACGATTTCAATCAAAAGGGTATAAAAATTTTCAATATCGTGACTAAAATGTAAATAAAATAAAAACAAAAACGATTATCAATATTTTTATAACAAAATTTAATTTTAAGGTTTTTCATTAATCATTCATCTCAATTGATCTCTACTGAACATGACCCCACGTTTTTTAGTTATTGTGGCCACGACACCAGGAAGGCGTTCATCCAATGGTTAGTGATAAGCTAGGCCGTAACAACGTGATGCTACTTAAGATGATATACACAGCGAAAAATTGCGCTCATCGTCTTAAGACAAGTTGTTTAGTTTCGTCACCCCAGTAATTTCACTAGCTTAAAACGTCCTTTAAACCGAAACATACATAGTTTGCACAGTACTCTTTGTTGGCTGCAAAAGGAGCTGCGGTGGTACCTTCCTAAACAGTCTCCGGTAGTAAAGACCTCCCACCAGAAAAAATGAAGTTATTGCCATATATGAAAGCTAGAGGAGAAACTGCTGCCTACTTTCTGGAGTTGTTCTCTTCTAATCGCCATTTCAAGCTGCCAAAAGTAATGGACAGTAATAAAAAAATAGAGGAATTTTAGATATTGATTAGAGAAGTAGTAAAATCTAGATTCAGTAATACAGCAGACTATTATGTAAATCTAGACAAAAGATATCATAATACCTTGTGTGATAAGACTTGCTATCTATATATGTAACTATGCAAACATGTTATATAGAAAATATGATATTAGCCTAACAATAAGAATAATAAAGTCACTATTATAAAAAACATATTTATTATATCTGTAATGAATATTATGATAGATAAAGATATAAATCTGATTTTAATTTTATTACTAGTAATTTTCGGTAGTATATTGTACTCCGCAGCAACATCATCAATCAATTATAAAAGTTTCTATAAAGTAATTGACGGTTTGCATGTTTCAAAATTATTAAACCTGATAACTTTTGACTTTGCAGGCAAATTTATAATCTGCGATTACACATAACCTTAAAAATTAACTTAAGTAAGTTAGCTTTTATAAAATAAAATCTCTTCGTCTACATTAATATGAGTAATTTGTAAACCGATTATTTTCCCTGAAGATTCTTTTATAAATGTTTCACTTAACGTCGAGTTTAATCGCCTAAAGTTCGGAATGTATAAACAATTTTCCTTTATCCGTATTCCATTTTTTTTTCTGTATGACAGCAGAAATAAAACACCTAATGCCCGTAAAGCCATATGACGTCATAGCAGACAATGAGGTTATAAACGGTCCCCATTTCAACGTCAAGCGGCGCGATACAATGTAACAGCGTACAATACGAATGTATTACCAGCTTAAAAGGTTTTTTTTTTAACTGCGATATAACGTTAGAGATATGAGTTTATACAGGAGATAGCTTTTGAATAGCTTTGTCTATTTGAGGGTTTTATTTAACCCAATAAAGCATTAAGAACAGCAGGACGTTCTCATTCGACGTAAGCCTGTCAATAACAATGTGGCTAGTTAGAATAGTAACACAACATCACATTGGGTATATAATTATGAGAAAGAAGGCATTGTCTTGTTACCTTAGTAAGTTTACTAGCTACGTCGTCCTTTAAATCAGAATATTGTTAGTAATAATATGCATATTGACGAAAGATATAACCGCTGCAGTAATACCTTCAAAGACACAGATAATTCAAACCCATGGTCCCCTCTTTTTATGTTTCCTTTTATTATGTCTTATATTTCTGAACTAATGTCCCATCAAATTTCTTTTCTTCTAATGTCTCATTAGCACTATATAAATAGTCTTCTACAACTGACATACACGTCTTTAACGTACAAGTAATAATCAATCAACAACGTGGAAAACTATTATTGTCAATCGCAATTTTCTTTGATACATTTATCACGGACAAGGAAAACTCAGTGAGAAAATTGATGTCTTTCTGCGAAGGTTTTTTTCAGAAAATTTCCTTAACAAAGGTTATACGCTTTCGTATTATATTTCTGTTTCTTAACGAATTTGTTTTTTTTTTTCAAGGTAAATATCGAAATTTGAAAAGAGTTTAAAAGCGTAAACAAGTAATCGTCTTAAATTTGTTATTTTCAAATTATATTCACAATAAAATATTGTAATCCATTACCAGCGGCGACAAATATAGTTATATTTTAAATAAATATAAAGAAATAGAAACTAATGATAATATTTTTTTAAACAAAATAAAAGCGGCTTCGCCACAAGTTTCTGTTCACATGAAATTTAACGTCTCGCATCCAAAACAAACTTTGAACTAAAGTAGGTCGGGATCTGTTCCAACATTTAACTCTAATTGCAGTACCCGTCACTAAAGGGAAGTACTCAAGAATTAAATCTTTATTGATGATATAGACACCGTAATTTGATGCGACGAAGTCAATCTTTTAGTTCACACGTACAAATGAATGTAGTTCATATTAAGACTATAGATCAAACAGAGAAAACTTGTGAAGTGACATTTGTAAAAAAGAAGCTCATTTAATTTTTCTATTATTGGTAATAAAGATCTTTTATAGTAACAAGAATCATGACTATTTATCCATTACGATGGTTCTTTAAACATTTTTATTTACGCTTGGTGGGCAATAAAATAATGTTTACTGCTAGTAGGTCTCCGTTACTAGAGGCCGTCTATGTAGGTAGCGCTGCAGCTCCTATTGCAGCCGACAAACAGTGCTGTGCAAGCAATACTGAGTTCAGTCTTGAAGAACGTTGAAAGCTAGTGAAATTACTGAGGTAACGAGACTTAACATTTTATGTCTCAATGTGGTGCTGTGTATACATTCTTAACTAGCGCCACATTTTTACGAGCAAACGTATCATTTACCATCAGGTGAATGCCTACCTTCGTCGCTTCGTCTAATAAAAAAAATGTTTTTGTTATGTATATTTAAGAGGAAGTGATATAATAATGTATATATTAATAAGCGAAGGAAATAATACGTGGTTATGAATACAAGCTTCGATCATTTTGTAACATTGCAGTACTGAATGCAGCGGCTTATCTTTATTACATTTTGTATTAGTTATACTTCTATTCCATCATGTTGATTAATGTTAATGTTTCTTTCTATATAATATTACTGAATGGAAAAATAAGTGTAATTAATTATCCATATCACAAATTTGAAGTACATAACAGATTCAAATAATATAGTTTACTAAAAGCGGTCAACACTAAAACTATTGCCTTTTTTGAAAGCTCGAATGTTCTGCAAGTTTAATCAAAAAGTTGTTAAGTTCTGTCCGGTTTAGTCAAGCCAGACGGTTTTTCGTCCTATATTTCGGCTAGATTTTTAGACATCTAAATTTTCTCTATATCTTTTTAAGCACTCAATGAAAAACGTTAAGCTATACTTTTGGTCGTGATGAATATAGTAATCTTTGACCTTTGATTTAATCATAATATTTTACCTGAATGTTTGATATATAAGTGAAATATATACAAATATATACTAAAACAGAATTTGGTAGTAAGCTTTAACTACTACCGTGATAAATGTATAAATACATGACAATATGTATTTAGACGATTACAAT